>JAAAKE020083502.1:0-23019 GCA_010014785.2 Anisolabis maritima | reverse complement strand
TGGCGGTCACAACGCTAGTCATTGCAATAAGCGCGCTCTAGTTGAATCAGGCGCGGTAGTTAAACCTTCCTGTTACACTACTATTTTTACTTCCTATGAGTTAACCTTGAAAGAAGAATTACCAAATACAATATTATCCCCTCACATAGTCTCACATATTTAAAAAAAATTAAAAATTATATTATATTTAATATCTTTTTGTTTTAGGAGGATTTTGATCTTTTCCCACAGAATAAATAATTAAATAATAGAAGGAGTAATTGTTTTTTAGGAAAAAATTATCATAGAATTTGACATATCTTCCTTCCTCCACCCAAAAGATTACATATATATTAAAATTAAAAGTACTACAAATTTATTATTATTACATTTTTATGATTGCTTATTTATTAATTTATAATTGAATTTAATTTGAAGATACAACAGAATGAATAAGTAAAATAAATTTTAACCTTTGTAAAGAGGTTGAGTGGGGATTTATAATTATTCATTCTTATTAGGTGGTTAGAAAATATGGTATGGCGAAACATAAATTAACATAACGTTTTATTCAAAATATCCTCCTACTTTTAAAAATAAATAAGGCAAAAAAGCCCACGGTCTCCCATAAAGAATATACTTGTTTCAGGGATTATAAATTATCAAAAAATTAAATAAAAATTAAGTTCTCAAAATTAAAGTAGGATAAAAAAATTTTTGCTAAAAAAGCATGCTGATAATGAATAATTATAATTATTAAAAGAATTATGAATTAAAATAAATAAATTATAGTTTATTAATAATAAGCTAATAATTTTTTTAATTTAATTATTTAAAATTACAAGTTTTTAATCATAATTTAATTAATTAATCAATTAATGAAAAAAAAAGTCATTCATGGGACTCGAACTCACGTTCTATCCGTGGGCTTTAATTGAGATGGGAAGACTAGAACCACTTGTCATAAGCTCTATTATTCAGCTGCTCTCAGCTGATATCACATTAATTTATCTTTGCTAGTTTCGTTGTTCTAATTTGAGGGGAAGTTTTGGGGGAGTTTTTATTCGAAATTTTCTAATTTTTAACGTGTACATTTTTCCTCTATTAGTACAAAATTTTATCTCACTGCTAAGGATAAATAGTGGTTATCATAGACCACTAAAAGCCAACGTTTAAAAGTATTTTTTTCAATGTTTAATTATCTCAATTAGGAGGTTATATTAAAAGGCAAAAATTTTTAATAAAAGGCGCTATAGGGCTGGTAGTCACACTTTACTAGGGTTGCTTGTCATTTTGAAAGCCAGAACTCTGAAAATGATTTTTATTTTGATGAAGAGTAATAATCATTACTTTAACTAATTTAAAAGTATTATAATTTTAATTTAATAAAATACTAAATAACATTTTTAATTGTCCTCTCAAGAAAGATTCCTACTTATTATAAGAACTTTTATGGGTCATATGAAATTTAACTATAAAATCTATAAATATTTATAAATATTGAGTTTAACTTCAAAGCTGATGATTTGATCCAGAAAAACTCCATTAATGAGTAAGAGTTTTATTAAATAAATGGACCATTACTTTCTTAAGAGGAAGGAATCCTTAAATAATAAACAATTGCTCATTTTCTCGTTTGTTACTTGAAAGGACTTGCCGGCCGCTACAATAATAAATAAAAGGTGTGCAAATCGCAAGGTTATTGTCCTTCAGTCGCCTCCATTCACTTTCTCTTGGTTCATTGACTTGGAAATTTCACTCTCACTCACTCTTGCTTTTCATATTTTTACGGTCATCCATGTACCTATTGGATGATGATATTTTTCCTGTACCTCATCGTTTCTTTCAATGCCAATGATCCCGTCAAATTTCTCTATTTTTATCTGCTAGACAAAAAAATCCTTCAAAGAAATTCTAATTTTATTTCAATGTTAAGGATAATCTCAAGTTCAGAATAGTTATTTATGTAAATTGGTTTTTGACTAAATTAACATTCTAACTCGCTCTAGAAAGATTAATTTGATGTTGAAATTAGAAAAAAAAAATGACTTGGAAAAATAACATCTGGATAAAACTAAAACATTCAAACCTAAAAAAAAATCAAAAAATCAAAATATCTTCTCAACTATTAAACAAAATAACACTCTTTCGAAACTGTTCTATTCAAATCCTCCGGCAAAAAGTCCAAATTTTTTTTAAATAAAACAGGGATGCCAAATTCGCTGACTATTTATCATACAAGTAAAAATTTTCTAATAAAGCTGCTGCATTAATTGGAATTAAAAGGAGAGAAAGATTAATTAGGAATGAAATATTTTAAGTTTTAGATATATTTCCATTTTTACTTTTTCTTACCTATGTGAGAAAGTATTGCGCTCGCAAAAAAAATCAATATCGATTTTTACACATTATGTATTATTATATATTATTTCTTAGCCTTTTGGCAGAACATTAAAATGTTTGTTAAGAAAAAAAAGAGAGGCAACATTTCGGTAAAAGGAAAATTGGGATTGTTTAACTCAGAAAATCAAACGTCGTGAGAATGGGGACTACGATTTACCCGAGCTAATGATGGCATTTCTTCCACTCTCTTATGCCTGTCTTCCCTCCCCTCGCCCCCCATTCATAAAGCAATTTACGGGACTTAAACACAAAGAAAAGGAGAAGAAGAAAAATTGAACTAGCAGAAAGTGTAAAAATTTGTAAAAAAGAAAAGAAAAAATTTTATTCAAAGAGCTTCTAGACAAAAATAAAAAGTCCTGAAATAATTTATGTAGTTTTCTTTGGGACGTTGAAGGGTGAATGGAGCGCCCCATCCCTGAAATAAAGGTTGTTTAAAAGAACAAATATTCTATAGGGTATTATTTCCCTAAAGTTAATAATTTAGGAATTGGATTTCAAAAGAAGTACTTCAATGGTTTGTAGCCATAACTTGTCGATAAATTAGATCTGTTGCTTTTTCTAATATCTAAAGTAAAATAAAAACTCTAAAAAAAGACTTTATTCAGGAAGTGGCAAAATCTATCACCGACAATAATCAAAATTTAAACAATCCCCAGTCCTCTTCATTTCTTTGTCTAAAAACATATATATGATAAATAAGACTTTCATTGGAATAAACCTTGTTCGAAACGACTCTTTTGAGTTTTCTTGAACATTAAAAAGCTATCTAGCTTGTTGACCCTGCCTTCTTATACAAATAAAAGTTTAGATCTATGTAAAATTTTGTTCCAATCCGTTAAGCCGCTCTACTAATTTACGCATATACAATACCCACCTTTTAAATGGTCTAAGCCACATTTTTGAATTCCAAGGATCTCAATTCATGGAGATCTGTTGAAATATCTATTTCGAAAAAAACACAATTACTCAACTTTCCTACATAGAATGCTTCGGATGTTATAGAAAAGCAAGTTTAAATTTTAGAGTTCCATTACTAATATTTCTTTCATGCTAACTTATTTATAATTTTTAAATATTACTTAACTGAAATGATTTACAAACTATCATCATAATCATGTTATGTGACGGATAGAACTAAAAAATTAAATTATTTAATATCCTGTTTAAATTAAAAGCTCCCTTTCTCCTTTGCTCCCTGGTAGATTATTAAACCTCATCTATAAACCCAGGGAATTTGTTTTCTGTTCTGTCTGTTTTCTTGAGTCCAGCATTTTGTCTTGCATTTTTCTGTTGAATTGATGAGGGATTCTTCCATTGGATTTATTGTATTTATAGTGCAGTATGCATGATGTAATTATTTGTTCCGAATGGAGAAAGTGAAGGTTCTCAAAAATTTGGGTTGTATTTATGAGTTATATTTTTTAGATGTATGCAGTGGCGGATTACCTTACTCAGGCGGTAAAATTTATTAAGGGCTTATCTTAAATAAATTTAATTTGATAACTTTCTCAATATACAATATTAATTTAAAGTTAAAAGCGCATGAAATATGTTTGATTCAATCTCAGGAAAGCCAGGAGAAATTAAATAATACAAATTATTTAACTTTTTTAATTGTCGATATTTTGGGCACTAACACTTCCTTTACTGTTAATTAATAGTGATGGTTCGAGTTTGATCAATAATATACATAATTATACTAAAAAATATAATTCATGTAGAGAATGAATGTATTATGAATGTAGAATGCTGTGTGCCTCTCATATCAAATCCAAATAATTTGTAATTTAAAGTTAACCGACAATTTGGAACTCTCAAATGCTTTTTTTTTTAAAAAAAAAAACAAAATATCTTATTCACTTCGTTTAAAAAATATACAGCTATATATAATTTTATATTGTACTATTTTGTTCTAGAAATATCAAGAATCTTTAGGGCCCTTGCGGGCTCTGGGGGCCCTTGGCAGCCGCCCAGTTCGCCCAACTCTGGATGTATTGCAGCCAGGCCGGTATAAGATACTATGCCTTTTAGTGCACTCAAATAAAAATATATTGGAACCAATTCGTATGAATAAAAAATATATTATCATATATTTATATATATATAATTGAATTATTTAAAATCTATATGGTCCCAAATGCCAAGAGAAAGATTTAAAAATTCTTAAAAATTCTTAAACATAAATTCACATACAAATGCCAAAAAAACAATTTTGTTCTTAATTTCTAAATGTAAATATTTAAACAACTAACGTCCACTTCAAAGTGCTCGCCCCCATCCCCCCTGCTGTTGGTAAGCAAGTGAAAACACTAGAATGTTTTTGGCAAAGAAGTTTGATTTTTAGTAACAAAGAAGCAAATCTATCATATTCAAAGTCTTGCAAATAGGCTATTTTAAATCTGTTTTATTTTAGCTTTTTTTTTCTAATTATTAATAGAATATTTAAAAAATATTTTTCTTTGCTTTTGAAACAATTTTTTTAATGTTTCTAATAAACAATCTTAATAGACTTGACATTTAATTGCATTAATTCAAATTAATAGAGCTGTTTTATTTATCTATTTATTTATTAATTAAATTTTTGATTTTAAATTTTTTGATAAAAATTTAAATGAAATTGAAATTAAAGGACCGATGAAATAAATTTTCATCAAATCAAATTTTAAAATTCTCACAGAAATTAATAGGCGAAAACAACATCGCACAACCGAAGTGGATCTTAAGACAAGTTTATAAAATTCATTTTCTGTTTTTAAAATTTTATTATGAGTAGTATATATTTTTGCTACTATTTTATCCTGTTTGTTGAAAACTTCTTAAAATTGCAATTGATTAGGATACTTCATTTACGTATTTATGTGTTTAGCTGGATTTCAATGCATGTCTCTGATTGTCCGAACGATTATTACCAAGTTTGGTTTAAGGCCTCTTTCATACTTAATCTTTAAATGGAGTAAAGGGTAAAAATATTTGTTTTCTTTTTTCCTATTTTTTTGTTTTGCATTTGTATTTATTTTTTAAAATGTTTGACCTTTTTTAGTATCGGAAATGTATGATGATTTATTTCATCACATCTTCAATTACTTTATAAGTTTAATATTTAATTTACCATGAAATTAAGGATTTTTTTCCTATTTCTCGATTATACATTTTTTATTTAAATATAATAATTATATTAAATTAAAACTAATAAAGAAGAGTGAAGCAAGCACGATTGAGGACCTTGAGATATTTTTTGGAGGCTTTCCATTTCATAAGAGATGACACTCATTGAATGGCAAAGCAGCCGATTTAAGCCAAGGTTGACGATCCCATTAGAACTCCCTTAATAGGCGAAATCCCTCCTTACAAAAAATCTTGCTTCATTTTGACATCACAAAAAATAATCAGAATTTTTTATAAACTTTATTTAAAATTCTTTTGTAAATATCTTTGGCCTATCTAAATTTATTTATTTATTACACGAATATTTAAAAAAAAAAGTGTGAAATTAATTATTTTTGTTTTAAACATTAGTGTAGTCTGGCATTAAATTCAATTAGCATGAAATTGAGATATACCATTTTTTAATTTTTATTTTAGAGGTCTTGACTACGAGTCTACTTAAATCTTAATATATACCGTATACCATGGGTTGTAGACATTTTTGTTGCTGCAAGGTAGACCAAATGATAAATATAATAATAAATTTTTTGATTAATTCCTTCATAGATCTTGAAAAATTCATTATTGAGTTAGTTGTTTAGGTTGCCAAATTTTCAGTTCATTTCATTTGGACGGTATAAGCCCACCTACCGGAATTCCCTTTTATTTATCCGAGGTACTTACGTACACGGAGACACACATCTCAAACCCAGCTGACTTCTGTAACCATCTAACGGCACCCCGTGAAGTTACTTGATTTCCCATCTTTAACTCCTCCTCCTCTAATCATTTCTAGCTAGCTAACTATTCCTATATCTAATTCCACCCTAATCGGTCCCTTTATTCCAACTTATTCTATACTAGGAAGGATGTCCTAGTTTGAGGAGGGAATCTCTCAGCACCGGCGTGTAGCTTACTCCTTGCGAAGAGTGCATTATTGAGAGGGAATGCTTCTTTATGTCCATTTCATAGGACGGGGTGTCACAGCAACTCCCTTCTTCGTAGAGTTGCCTGAATATCTATTGTGGTGAGATCCAATGTTCCAATCCAGGGCATACTTGAGGATTTGTTTATATTAAATATTTTTATTTAATGAAAAAATCTTGGGATGCGAACACCGATCTCTTATGCAGAACGGCGACACCCTAGTGATTGCTCCACAGAGCTCTTCCAGTAAACAAAATTTAATATTATTAATACTTAATAATAATAATAATAATAATACCCAAAATTGTTTGGGACTCACTTTATTATTGTACGTACAATTTACTATTGTACTTTTTTAAGTGTTTTGTGATTTTCTCTATATATATATATATATATATTACTTATTATATATATATATATAGATATAGATATATATAACTTATTTTTAGATCATCGACCATTTTTTTAGGGAAAAATAAATAGACTTTTTTGTCACGTCATTGCAGCCTGAAAGGGAGAAGTATTACCTTGGACACACTCCTGCAAATATACTTATTAAATCAGCTTTATAAATGTCTAATATTTGTCATTAGATGATTGAAGACTTGATAAGTTTATAAAATAATCTGACAAGTAATTCTTCCCTTCTTTGGAAGAGATACATTTTATAAAATTATATATATAATTTTAATTTTGAAACATGCAAACGGACAGACGGCCGGATAGACATGTCCTATACTTAATAAGTTCTATGTTTACAAAATAAATTATTATTTCCTTATCCTCATTATATAATAGTTATACTCAAATTTTATATTATTTAAACTAGTATTTTCCTATAAATTTATTTTTTTTATTTTTTTTCTTACATTGTTATTATTGCCATTCTTCGGGGTCGGCGTGGGAAAATATAAATGTCACTGAGAAGCAAACTGTCTCGACGTATAATCTCCAGCCCCAGGTGAGGGGACAAAGAGTCGTTGTGGTGGCTAAGAAATTCCAGCTTTAGCTCGGGTAACGCATGATTAGAGTCCATGGGAGTGCATAAATTTGTTGGTTTTTGCTTGTTGGAAGGCAAACTAAATAACCTAATCACTAATAGATTTTTTTATTAATTAAGAGATTTAAAAACTGCGCATGCGTGGTTTACTCAAGAAGAGTCTAAACCAATTAAACAAAAAACATTAGTGATTTGGTCATTTCGATTAGCTACCTTCTAGCAACCAAACTCGATTTAATTTCTGCAATGCATACTTACTACTTATCATCCCTTAAGCTTTTTTCCCTAAAGATAAATATCGTTTCTTTCGAAAGTGGTCTAAGTCTAATTGATCTATTTTTTTAAATTTTACACTCTATAAATACATGATATAGCAATATGAATTTTTTTTTAATCGATATTTTATCCTCAGTTCATTCTGTTTGTCTCAAAATATTTTTTTAATGGATTTTTAGAATGAGGAGAGTTTGGAGTGGCCAGCGGAGGTGATTCACTTAGTTTAAGTCTATTGTTCTCACAGGTTGAGGTCACCTAGGGTTATCAGAGTTCGTACTTACAAAATACGAAATTTTCAAGTGAACGTTGGCCTTTGTTAAGCTTTATTAAAAAATATTTATTTTCATAAATATTAATATGCAGTTATAATGACCTCAGAAACCGAAAAATGACTAAATTTTTTTTTAAAGTCTTTTTCGTCATCTGAGATCATATTTAGACTCCGTCCTTATTTATTTAAATTAATTGGTATCCAATATAATTTAAATAAATTTTTGTCGCTCACAACGGGAAGGTAACTAGCTAAACATCTAGCTCTGCATCAAGGAAAAGGCACATAAAAAAAAATTAATATACAAAAATAAAAAATACATTTTTTATGCAAAATATGATTTTAATTAATACATAATTAATATTTCTCTGCGATTTTAGCATGCTTTTTGATGTTAAAAAAAAAGGAAAACTTTTAATTCTTTAATTATCACTTAAACTAAAATAATGGTACCAAAAATACAAAACAAATTTTCCTTTGGCCTTTTACTCGGCAATTTTTCCATATTTTCTTGTACAAAATTTTCAAATTAAAACAAGATAAATGTAGATTATTAAAATCAAATTGATCCAATTTATTCCATTATATAATGACCCCCTTTCCAACGATGTGATAATCTTTCTTCAATTTCTTCTTTGATTAAACTATAATTAGATTTTTTTATTTTGTAACTCATTTAATTATATCAAATTAAAAAATTTGAATCAGTTTTAACTCCTTCACGGGGTTTAGAAAAACAAGAAAAGACCTAGAATATTTATTTTCACTTTCGTCGGCTATGGGGTCTATAATGCGATGTGTAACGTCACCCATCCTCAGGACAAAAGCCGTAGATATTATTATCAATCTTCAAAATATTGTTATACATTAGATGTTATAGTATAGATAAAACAGCCCCAAATAAAGAAAAAGCTATAGAGCGAATTATCATTCGCTAGAACCGAAACAATGCTACTCTCTTAATAAGTAAATTATTGGCCTGACAAAATCATATTTTTACTTTGTTTCACTTTATCAAAAAAAAAAATCTATATCTATATCTAGCTTATATCAGAGCTACATTTATATATGATATAATACACGAGAAAAAACTCTAGACCTTCCTTATTTTAAAGAAAAGCAAATTAAAAAGAATAAGTGTCTTGTTATGATTACTTCTTTACATATTTATTATCCATGAAAAATAAATAATAAAATAAAAAAACTACTTACGTATTTTTTATCTTCAAAGAAATAAAATAAAATACTACTTAAGTATTTATATCTTCAAAGAAAAAAAAAATAATAAAATAAAAAACTCTCTACTTACGTATCTCTAATCCATATCCAAGAGTGGCTAGCAAGCACAGCGGAAGTAACCCAATCATGTTTATTTTTCCCCAGGAGGTGAAAGATGTTCCGTGTCTATCGAAGAACTGAAGAGAATGGCAACTACTGCATTAAAGTCACCTCGGGAGTGAGTCTTCAAGAAAAGTGAGTGGGGTCGTCGAGTCATGCCTGGGGGGAACCTCCAATCAAGAAGAGAACATCTACAACAAGATAGGTCTTTCATCATCATCCACATCACTTTGAAAGCAAAAACAAATATCATTTCCGATTTATTATCGTTTTCAAATAAGAAAGTTCATTAAAGAAGGTGGAGATAGAAAAAATAATACAATTAAAATTTTTTTTTAATTAAAATTTGTTTTCGCTTATCTAAATAAATAAATAAATCAGTATTTCTCAAGCTATTAAAATTTCCTGCGCCTTATTAGAAGCCTCTTCCCCGGCGGATTATGATTTTCATGATGTCATAAATTTCTTAATTAATTATAATAAAAAATTTATTAACTTTTAAGATAAATAAATGAGGAGGCGAAGACTGAGATGAGAAGCTGCGGATTACGGTTCTTGCAAAACAAATCGGGTTCGAGCTGCAAAAAATTATTTCCAAATTTGCCAGAAGTCTCCTCATGGGGTATGAAAGTGAGAGATAATCTCATCCCTCAGGATAGGGTTAATGACATAAAGGGCGCATTTGAGTGCCTATCTGTCCAGATCTCCCAAATCTCCGGAGGATCCGCCCTATATCAATAATCAAATTAAATAAATAAATAATTTTATTACTTGCTTGGTCCAATCAAACAAATAATTTATAAAGTTCATAAAACAAAACATCTAGCAATAACAAAACATACGAAATAAAGAAAATAGAAATGTGATCATTAAGAAATAATGTGCTAATAGTTTAATTTATTTTTTATACTTAAATACTTTCGTTGTTGTGTAGTGTGTTCAGTGACATAAATTTTTTTAATTTTAGAATATACTATATAATAATATGTATACTATTATTAAAATATAGCCTCGAAGAGAGTTATTTATTATATATATTAATATTAATTTGTAATTATATAGAAGACAGAATCAGCAATAAGACAGACAGACTTGGATGCTCAATAAAAACTCAAAACTGAGACAAGGTTTAGTAGTGTTCATCTTCAGTCCAAATTGGTAGTTGCATTTATGCTCAAAGGTTGTACTTGAAGTAAATATATATATATATATATATATATGAAAATGATGCAAATGATGCAAAAATGATGTTAATTTAGGGTACAGACTGGTTGTTGCGAATGGTGATGATTGGTATAAATATAAAAATTGACTGAAGATGAAACAGGAAACCTAGTTCGAAACGTCTCACTTTTGAGTTTTTATTGACCAATCAAAGACTGCCTTATTGTTGGTCCGGCCTTTTCCTATATTATAAAATATAGCCTTTATTCTAGAAAATGTTTATCTTTTAATCTATCTTCATATGAATTCTAGAGAATTGGTCTTCGAATATTTAAATGAACATGGATTTGGAATATGCAAAGAGTTCAATATTTTAATTAATTATTGATTTAAAAATAATTCAAATTTTTTAAAACCAAGGAAAACCGATTTTTTTTCTTTTTTTTTTTGGAAAGAGGGGTAGTATCATTATCATGAAAAATAACGCACCTTTTTAATGTGTGTTCCATTTATTTAATAGTAGACCCTAATGTGGTTTTTTTACAAGTAAAAAATTTTTTATATCCATTATTCATGCATCATTCATGTATCATTCTCACTATACAGGAGTAATTTGAATTAACTTGAAAACACAAATTTTTCTTATTTCTAAAATATAAACTTTGATTATTATTTTGATTAATTGGAATTCTCTTTTGCCAGGCCTCCGTCGCTCGTGGGTTTTCCAGCCTTGGGCTCCTGAGGTGGTTTTTGAGGGTAAGATGGCCGAATATGTAAGAATGATTGTGGATATCTATTTGAAGCTTATATAATAACAATTGACCTATAGCTTATATAATAACTATTGACCTTTTTTCAGTATAATTTAAATAAGTTTTTGTCTAAAATTTTAGATGGATACCCTCTAATTTAATATTTTTTTAAAGAGTTTCGGAATTTTCGTTTTGGTCTTTTAAGCTGGTTGTTGGAGCTAATGAATAAATATTTTAAAGTTTTATTCTTAGTGTTTATTTTATAGTTTACAGATGGAATGCTGTTTCAGCTCCCACCATTATCAGAACTCTACTATGTCATTCCAAAAAAAAGTCTTTTAGGCATCTGAGACCATACCGATAGACTTTTAAACGATGCATATTTATTTATACCAATTAGTATCTATGTGATTGAAATAAATTTTTATCGGACTGTCCGGGATCCGAACATGAGAATGTAATAGGAATTCTTCAATTTCTGTTTCTCTCATATTTCAAATAACTTGTAAGATTTAAATGAAGCCCACGGCTCAGAGAATTTTGTAGTAAACTCTTCCCTCTAGTACCCATGACGTACTTAAAAATTTAAGAAAATAAAATTTGTAATAACTTATAAAATAAAATAAATAGATTATTAGTCATACCTAAAAAAATCGAAGATCTTAAGAATCAGTTATCGAATCTCTATCATGGGGTTCAGGAACGAGGGATAGCTAGTAAACAAAATTCGGCAGATCATACTACCAATAGAAAGGAACCTTTCTTAAAAAACAACCACGAAATGAGCTTATATTAAAATAATTGTTAATTAAACAGCCTACATATTATAATATATAATATCGCAATAATATTTTGGAATCATATCCCATTGAAGAAAAGTAATTACTCCTTTATACCTTCACCTCTCTAAACAAGGTCACACTTTGTCACCCTCTCCCCCAAAAAGAAAATGAACAACAGTCTACTTTTAATAAATTTGAAATTTATATCCAGACATTTTATAATCATCTTGCATTTTGAATCTATATTATTATATTAAATTATTATTTTATGGTTATTTTTTCTTTTTTTAGAAATTAAATAAGTTTTATATATCGTAAGTATATATATAGCTGGCGGGCCTGGCCGGAGAGAAGAACAACCGCCACCAAGATCTTTGTTGACAATCAGGGCCAAGCAGCGCTGAACCTCGGATGGGTGGCCCCGAAGAACAAGGCTATTGAACGCCCGCCAGAAGACACCGATACCGATTTTTCATTAAATATAATTATATATAATATAGTCATAATGACCGCAGCAGTCAAAAATGACTCTAAAATTAATAAAAAAAATATATATATATATATATATATATATATTTAATTGGTCTTACTATATATAAATATATATCGTAAGACCAATTAAATAAAAAAGTAAATACACTATATTAGTTATTAAATAATTTTATTCATTATCTTAAAAAGTGAAGTGTTTCCGGCCCTTAGGACAATGGCCTTTTGTCCAATTTCTTAGCTTCTTGCTGACTAAGACTATTTTATCTAAATACTTACTCATTAGAAACTTTTCCATTAGTTATATTAAATTCATAGTATACAAGGTATATATCTTTGCCTCCCCTGTTCCGCCGCCTGTCTCTACCTATCGCTTGTTTCTCCTTGACTTTTTTCAACTCAAGTTCATAATAAATAATTGTGAGAATTTAGTTCAATATCAAAGATTTCTAATAAAAAAATTACTCTTTGACATTGTTACTGACAATTGAAAATAAATCTTATGAATGAATCTGTTCTAATTCTATATCCCCCTTCCCCTTCCGTGGCAGAGGATAAAGATATTGACATGGACAATATTGATAACTTTAAAAGCCAAGGCGTTTGGGTTGGGATCCCAGCCAGTCCGATGAAAATTTATTTGGATAATACGTATCGTAATTAAAATAAATGTGTATCGTTTCTATACGGGCTCAAAAGGCGAAAAGACTTAAAGAAAAAATTTAATCTATATTTAATTATAATATGAAACAAGTAGTGATTGTGATTTAACATTTTTTGCTCTCTTAGGACATAATTAGCAATATTCGATTTCTTATTTGAAAGTTCCTAAGAGTCTCGAGGTTAAACCCGGATCCACAGTTCATGTTTTAATATATTATATAGTTTTAGTATAATTTATAAAGCTTTGTTTACATTTCAAAAGATATATTAAAACATGAGCTCTGAATCCGGCTTAAAAAAAATGTTTGATGGAATAAAAATCTTGGATGCCAATTACTTAGTATTTTCTGACGAGTTTGAGTTCCCGTTAAATCCGCCCCTCTCATAAAAGAAAATTATAAAAAAAATAAAACTTGCCAAATTAAAAAAAAAAACGAAATTCCATATAAGAAAAATAAATTTTCTCTCCCCTTCTAAACAAAATTCCTGGTACACTAAAAACGTCATAAACTTGATATTTGTAGCTGTTAATTTGTTAAAATAAAAATAACAATTCAAGAAATCATCATAGATCATAGAGAATAAAGTAAAAATATATTCCAGGATATTTTTTTAAGTCTTTTTTAGCATCTGAAGCCATTTAGACCTGCGTTTCTCAACCGACCCAATATTGGGATAGGTGCAACTTTGTGTCAAAGTTAGAAAATGGTGAAGTTGGGTCGCAAGGCAAAAAAAGGTTGAGAAATGCTGATTTAGACTCCATCCAAATTTATTTCAATCATTTAGTAACCAATATAATTTAATTAAATGTTATCGCTTAGGACGGGAAGCCATCCACTGACTGTTGAAACCTGAAGGGAGACCTCTACCTCTACTCCAAAGAACAGGGGATTTTTATGAATTTCCGAATTTCTAAGTAAGAAAAATATTTCGATAAAAAGCATATTTGAGAATTTTTTTTTTTTATAATTAATAAAAAATACTGGCACTATATTTTCAAGCACATGGGGTTCAACGATTTATAAGTTCACTTCCTTTTTTTATATACAATGAGGTGGATCAATTCGTTCCTTGTTGGGTTGCTGAATGTCCCAAACGATTAACTCTCTAATGGATTTTTCAATTAATTGGTCTACAGCTCCTCAAGAGAACACTACGCAGTTGTCAGCTTCATAAAAACTAATAACTAAGTTCTTTAGGAAATCTGGAGCAATTAATCGAAAAATTCATTAATGAATTGGTCAAGTGGATTCTACCTTACAGTAACCAAACCCGAACGAATTTATGCTTCATAACGTAATTAATTATTGAACCAGAAATAAACCATGCCATATATAAACATTTGTTTTCATCACATTATTTTTAAGTCTTTTTCAGCAACTGGGGCCATTTAGACTCCATTATTTAAATTAATTAGTAGCCAATATAATTTAAATAAATTTTTGTCGCTCAGGACGGGAAGCGAACGGCTGATCTTTGGTACGTGAAGCCAGACCTCTCTGCACCAGAGGGCAGGCGTTAAGAAAATGTTGAATTCCCCAGTCATAAAATTTTCATGAAAAGAATGTCATCAAAAGCAAAATTTTGCTGTTTTATATGAATGCTCTTCATCAACTAACTATTCAGCCATTTTCCCATTTTATATAAAATTATAATTAAATAAAACCATCTTCTAAAATCTTAAAATGTTATTTTAATATATAATTTTTTAACAAACTTTATCTCTTTCTAAAACTACAAATTTGTCTGTCACTTCTTCAGTTGTAATTTCCCACCTTAATAAAATTAGGCCATGGGCGGCGGCAAGCAGTTTGTCTTGACTTTTAACCAAATAATCAATTCTTTTTCTCTTCTTCTACTTCGGCTTCAACAACATGTTTTTTAAATAACTGTGCCAATGACAATATTTAATATTTACCGGTAATTTCGAAGAAGCAAAGCACAAATTTTATAATCGCGATAGTGTTTTTTAAGTGTAATTTGGAAGGCGGAAGGTTGGTGTTGGATTAATACATCTTAAAGATCATTCCATTTATTATATGTACAGCCAATTTAATCAATATTCTTAGAGTAGTTTAAGAGGAAAAATCATAAAAAACGTACATGAGAAAACAATTTTGGGGATAAGGGTTAATACATTTTAAATAATGGATTTATGAATTTTAATCAAAATCATTAGAGCGAATTTTGAGAAAATCGAAAAAAACTAAAAAAGTACATCAGTAAAGTACTAGTACTTTTTGGCCGATTTTATTCAAAAGCGCCAAGATGCAAGCAACAAAGGTCCCTAGCTTAAATATAAAAAATTCAGCCATTTTTGAGAAATCTAGTTCACAGACCCAAAGATAGACCATTTTTTTTTTAGACCCAGGGGCCTTAAAACGTGTTTTTCACTTCTGTTTAAATCTTGACATCAATTTTTTTGTGATCGCAATACTTTCTCTCTATATAAAGAGGAAGTAAACATTTATTAATTTCTTCGATCCGGCAAAAATATCTGACGAATATTCAGATCTGATCTCCAATACTTAAAATTTTTATAAATTTACAAGAAAGCAATAAATACTATAATAATTTTCCAAAAGAAGGAAATTTTTTTTGCTTTTAGTTTTATAAATATGTTAAAAAATTAAATAAAATTATTGATATTTTATTGATAAAATTGATTATAACAAGACACTCGCATTCCTTGGAAAGATATTAACTTGTATGTCCTCATTTTGCAAAGTGAATATACTTTCTAAAAATTGTCTGCATTTAAAAGTTTGACTTTTTATACAAAGTAAATATATATATACATATATATACATATATATTCATTTATGGCTTTCTTTGAACAGAAGCGTCAATTTTTTCAGGAGACAGTATTGGAGTAGCACAATTTACTCCCAAATTATATTTATTTATTTCTAGACCTTTTTTTTTCAGAGGCCAGTCTTTACAAATTCCTTAAATTATTTTTCTAGTGAAAATATCCATAGCCTTCGGTAGTCATAACAACCCCACACGCTGATATTTTATTGATAAAATTGATTATAACAAGACCCCTTACTTTACTTTATTATTTTACTAACAATTGTAAGAAATAATTTTTTATTCCCGCCTGAACGCAATTGAAGATCTGAGATAATTTCTCTTATCACTACTAATTGTTTAAATTTGGTTTTGTGTCTTCTACTACTACTGAACTTAATTAATATATTAATTAATTTTATGCCCTGATCCTTGGTACAGAGGTAGAGGTCTTGTGTCTCATACTAAAGGTCGGTAGTTCGCTTCTTGTCCTGAACGACAAAAATTTATTTATATTATATTGGCTATCAATTAATATAAATAAATAAAGACAGAGTCTAAATGGCCTCAGATGCTGAAAAAGACTTAAAAAAAATTTATTCCTTACTTTTAAAAGTTAACAGGTTTGGCGTGAGAAGCGTTTCCAAAACTTTTTGCCCTTTGATTGGTAAAGAGGCATCTAAAAGAAATGATATTTTACTGATGTCAGAGTATCTCTTTACTCGATTCGATTCTAAGTTAAAGGAAATTTGTTTATTTAAGTTAAACAAATTTCTACCGTGAGCTACTTTCTACCTCTTCTGCTGCTTACAGTAAGGCTTCAGAGCCGGAGAAGATGTCAGTCACCTTAGTGGATTAAAAAAGCGGCTGATAAAAATTTTTCTTAAAAGATTTTTCACTTTGGACTCACTTTTATATTAGATTTATGTATATACTGGGGAGTGAGTTTTGTGATGGTGTGGTCGAGCATCCGGTGGTCTGGTGCACATGAAGCACACCGATATCCCGGATAGACTGGAGACCCCGGGTTCAACTCACGGTGGTCAGAGTTTGCTTAATCCAGCAAAAAATATTCTCACAAAAAATTATTTTATTCAAAATTTAATTTTTTAGGCCTTTTTTTAAATATATCCGGCATATTAGGCCAAAAAGACTTGTTAAATAATTTTAATATATAAGTTTTTATAACACATTTCCAGTTTAATAATTTGATTTTCCTCCCATCCGTTGCCGAGAGGGTGTAGATATTGACATGATTACTATTGATATCCTAAAAAGCCAAGGGGTGTGGATTCGGATCAGTTCGATGAAAATTTACTTAAATCAATTGGATACCAATTGATATAAATAAATATTCTTGCATAATACGTATCGTATATAATAATTGAATTATTTAGTTTAGTTTAGTTTATATGACCGTAGACTAAAAGACTAAAAATTTTGATGATTTTTCTTGTTTCTCTTTCATAAGTATCATGAGATTTATATCACAGATTAATTAGGGATCATTTAATAAATTAAGATTACTAATATAAAATTAATAACAAGAGGCCAACCAACAAAAACTTGTCAAATTTCCCACCATCCATATAGCTGTCAGCTTTTAAATAATTCATAATTAGGGATCATTTAATAAATTAAGATTGCTAATATAAAATTAATAACAAGAGCCCAACCAACAAAAACTTGTCAAATTTCCCACCATCCATATAGCTGTCAGCCTTTAAATAATTCATATTTTCTCCGATAGATGGTGAGGAACAACTTTTTTTTAATCTATAATTTTAAATAAAAAAAAATGCTTAACAAAATTAAAAAAATTAATTAATATATAGTGATATGTTAAGAAATTTGTTCGAGCAGATTAGATTTCAGAATTTCGAGAGAGGCCAGACTATACATATTTTCATTTGAAATTTTTAATTCGTTTCCTCGCCACCAGAGGAAATAATATTTTAAGTTGTCAAATTTTCATTTAATACCACAGGTTTAATATAATAGTATATACAAAATTTTATCTTTAATATAAAGAAAAATTAATTTTATGTTCAGGATTAATAAAATATATTCACATTTTCATATACATTAATTAGAAATTTATATTATATAAAATTTTTCACAATTAATAATGGCAGAAGGTAAATAAATAACATTTGATATAGTTTTTTAATTTTCTCTTTTCATATTAATATCAATTAAAAATTCCAGAGGAGGTAATCAGGAGAAGACTTTTGATTGATGGAGATGGAACAGGAGATGATCGTAGAATAAATGCGTTATTAAAATCATTTATCAAATGGTGCAACTCTGAGAATGAGTCCACAGCTGAAAGGTAATTTTTCTATTTTCTTTAAATATTTAAGTTGACCCAACCATTTTTTTTCGAATCCTGCTAGGCAAAATAAGGCAGATCTGATTTGCCGAATTTTTATTAATAATTCCATATAACACTTGAAGGTTTGTCTATAGAAAAGTCTAGTAATCGTGATGTTTTTTGAAATCGATATTTATACTGTTCTAGTTAATGAGATTTCTTGAATCCAAAATATACTCTAGATCAGCGGTTCCCCGATAGATAAAAAATTAAAGAAAACATTTCACAAAATAAAGTATATATATATATTATATAAAGATAAACTTTTTCACAGGACAAAATTTAATGGGAAATTCGCGGCTGATAGCCTAAGTTATTAATTTTGTATTAAAACCTTAAGAAAAAAGGCAATATCCAAATTGGGTAACTTTCGACCAGGGATCGATGATATTAATTTTCTAGTTGGAAACTGAAATAACTATATATATATTGTTCAAATATATATGAGATTATTCTTTAAAGTTAATAGTTGAGGAGATATTTCGATATTTCAAGTTCAAATGTACTTTGTTAGATAGATTGATTGTTGGCAAAAGTCTTACCACCAGCATTGGGTAATATTCTTGTGGAATTTTTTGCATCTATTTTTAAATTCCTACTCTGGGACCATATTCGAAAGAAATATTTGATATTAAGTCTTGTTTGACATCTCTAGTCACACTTGAAGGAAAGTTTAATTAAACATTTAATTTCAGTAATTTAACCAAAGAACGTATGATAGCCCAATTGGCACATTGTGAATTTGCTGTAACAAAATCAAGACTAGCATCTAAAATGAGTGCAGCTGAATTACAAAATTATGAAAAACTTTCAAAACAAATAGAAACAGGAATCGAAGCCGCGAAACGTAATATTGAAAGTACCAAGGCAGAACTTAAAGAAGCAAAAACAGTACGAAAAAATCGAATAGAGTATGATGTGTTGGCAAAAGTGATTAATGATCAACCTGATAGAAAAGAAACGAATGAAAAACTTGCACAACTTAAAAGGGAATTAAGGAGTCTAGAAGTAAGTAACATGTTTTTTATATATTAAAAAAATTTATATATTAAAAATAATTTTTTTTCATTAGGAAACAACAGAACAATTAGAACATAAGTTGGATATGCGTAGAAAACAATTTTACGTTTTAGTAGCCTCCATTCATCAACTTCAAGAAATGTTGGATGATGGTGATGATGAAATTATGGATGTCTCCTTGGACACCTTAGAAGAAATGGAAATTGAGCATCCCTGACAAAGATTTTGCCTACCTTCCTAATCTCAACGACACAGATGTCGTTTTAGGAACATGTCTGATTGTCAAAGATATTCTCGTTTCCCTAACTAAACTATTATTATTAGTCAAATCCAATTTACATAAATTGAGATTTTTTATGAACTCTGAGTTTAAAACATCCTCAGTGAGTTCACTAATTGAATGCATATAATTACAATACATATCTTCTTGCAGAATTAATAAGCTTCTTCTTTCCAATAAAAGTGAAAACATCTCCTTGCTAGGCATAGGTTCCTTGAACAAAAAATTATTTTGCTATTTTAGCTCTGTAAGTTTTTATAAAATTAATTAAAATAAAAATTTTAATTAGGAAATGAAAATATTAGCTTTTAGTAAAAAATTATTTAGTTTAGAATTTGGAAAATGAAATACAACTAGTTTTTATTATTTCTTATGCTTTGATTGACCTATCATCGGATCTGGATGAACTCATAATGATGAATATGCTTAAAAGAGTCAGTCCCTAATTCAAACCAAAGATTAGAACGTCAGAGTTATTAAAATCTTAATGAAAAAAAAATATTCAATGATTATTTTTCTTCTCTAATATTTATTATTAAACAAATTAATAAAATGTAGGCTTATGAAATTTTGGGGAAAATAACGCCAGCAGCTTTCTATATTTTCTTTTTTAGCTTTACATTACTTTATTGCAATTTCGGTCAGCCTGATGCTCAACAACATACAGTTATAGTTATACTATGGATTATAAAAATATAAAGAGGCAAGGTCATCATTGTCCTTGGATATAAGCCACTAGTTCATAGTTTAATTATATCTCAAAGTGGTTAACCGTCAGGTAGAAAGCCGTTTATTTTTTTAATTCTATAATGTGTCAATATATTACATTTTATTTTGTCATACAGAAAGAGTCCACAAAGCTAAATATTTTCTAACAATAGTTGGTAAATATTTTCAACATGATGAATTTTAAACTCCATTTTTTCTTAAACACCGGATTCTTTGACAAGACGACAAATGAATGATATTTCAAATTTCCATCTTTATATCATCTCTCAAAATTTGCAACATTTAATTTTCTACATTCTGAACAACTAATATATAGACATAAAAAATTTAAAAGCTTAATAATATATATATTTAAATATGTAGGGATAATCTCTTGATTATATAATTATATGTGAAATGAATTAAAAAATTTTCTAATAAAATATGCCTATATTATTTTTAATTTAACGTTCAATTTTTTCAGCTTTTCCATCTTTGCCACCTCTATTATATATTCTTATATATTATTGAATTTTAAGATATCTGAAACGTGAAATTTCTAAAAAGTGAAGGAGAGGTTAGTCAAAATTTTAATACTCACTAAACTTTCCCTTCTATTTCATATATCATTTCATAGTGTGAGAAAGTAAATATATATATTTTTTTTATAAAAGTTAGTTTACCTCTCTCATCATATATCATAAAACTAAACTTGTTTAGTAATTTTGAAATAATACTATACTTACATTTCTTGATTCGTGTCTTAATGTATGAAAATTCAAAAGAGTATATGATCCACAGCTGATTGTAGTTACAGTTGGAGAAAAGAGTGGTCCATCTAAATGAGGCTGAAAAATTGTGATAGTGATAAGGTCTTTATAATTTTCATTTAATATTTTATACTTTGATTAATTTTTTACCATTATTCCTTGTCCAGGTAAATATTCATTGATTAAAACATGATTTGGCATTTTATTACCAGGAAAGACAGCCAAATCTCCAATTTTTTTCGTATATTTATTCAACCACTAAAAGAGAAATGATCAATTAATTAGAAATTTTTTGAGAAATAATTTTTTTAAAGTCTCGGCAGACCATTTACATTACTTTCATATTTATTTATGGTATATTGGTAGACAATATCATTTAAATAAATTTTATCGTTCAGGATTGGAAGTGAACCACTGGCTCTTAACATGAAAACATGGAGCGAGACCTCAAACTCTGCTCAAAAGGGCAGGGGATAAATAATTTAACCTAGCACTAAATATTGCAGCATTATTAAAATTTAGTATCTCCGCTTTTTTAAGATTGTTGCTGGAAAATTGATTTCAATTATTTATCAGTGTAATATTATATGTAAACTGTATACATAAAATAGACATTTATTATATTTATATGCGTGTATTTATAAATAAAGCATGTGCCAGTGAAAAGGAGATTGCTGTCAAATAAAATATATGAAGTATATCGAGTCACAAGGTGATCATTTCAATTATATTTATATATATATATACTATCTCGCACAAATGTAATGACAACCTGTATATTTTGTTAGTCTTAATGGATAATTAGAAAACCCATATGAAATACAAAATCATCGAATTTCATAATGTTGCCCCTAATAATTATTAAATTTAATATTTTCAGATTTCATATGGGTTTTCTAATTATAAAACAAAGATAGAGGTTTTGGGGGGATAGTTAATCCCACGCAGTAGCTTAATGATAAGTTTGTTGAGAGCAACCAGAAGTTACGGGGTATAAGACTATATATATATTTATATGTTTTTTAATGCCACTCTTCGCCTTCCCCTCCATGCAAACGAGATAGATAAAATAAGAGTGCTAAATAATTTGACTGTAAACAAACAAAAAATTGTATATGGGACTAAATAAAAGATATTGTTTTGGTTTACTGATATAATTAATAGAAATGAACCATTAGACAAATTTTGTTTGGATTTTTATTGGTAATGTTCATGGTGATAAGATCCCAGTGTATAAAAAAAGATTTAAAAAATGCAGGAGGCCTAGCTTTTACAAGAATTATTTTCATTTCAATTGATTTTTTTGTGAACCGATGAAATTTGATCATTAAATGACAGATTGGTATAATCCTTTAGGTCTATTAATGCAAAAGCAATATTATTTAATTATTTTGTTATGCCACATTTAAACTATAGCGTGCAAACTTTCAATATTATTTAGTGTTCTCTTGCTATCAAAAAAATTACTTCTGGAATTTTTTCAGCAATCATTCCATTTTTATGTGGAATTCCTCCCCAATTTTGTAATCGACGATTTGACAGTTGAGTCCATTTGGGTTTTGGGGAGGAATAGACGTTTTCTATTATTTTCTCCTCGTCGTCTTCGGTTATAAATTCAGGAATGTAGAATACCTTTGGGGGTACCTATAAGGAAAGAAAATATAATAATTAATCAATATGATATGATTTGTATTAAATGGTTAAACCAATCTTACGTCTTTGACTCTGTAAGAATTTAAATCCATAATTTAAATACTAATCGAAATAAAATTTTTTTATCTTTTTAATGTCAATTTCAATCGATTATAATTTAAATAAAAAAAATTCTATTCGAGAGTACGGTGAAGCTAGCGGCCAATTTCTAAATGGCAACGTCGCATTGTCAG
>JAAAKE020083491.1:0-23028 GCA_010014785.2 Anisolabis maritima | reverse complement strand
ATTTTCGAATTGCCCCCCTTAACAATCAAATTGCCCCCCTGTGGGGCGTGGGCCCCACGTTGGGAAACACCGGTTTAGACACTATAAACCAGATTAGTTTAAATGAAATCTAACCTAAGGAAGTTCAGGTTTTAGAGAATTATTCTGTGTTTAAGGTAGAAAAAATTTAAGTGAACGAGATTGATGATATCTTCTGAAATTTAGAGAAAATTATTTCTTATTGAATGTCAAAATATTTTTTTAAAACTTTTTAACTCTACCAAATATTGCCGTTCTGAAATTTTTTTTATTTTACTCTTTTTTCTCATGTGTTCCCTTTATCCTTAACGCCCTTAAGATTAACTTAAGATCCCCTCTCCAAAGGGACTGTCCAATCCAATCACAGTAATAATAAGGAAAGGAAAGAACTAAATACAAGTTTAAGACTCAGTTTTCATAATTATAATGATTAGAAAAATAATATTAAGGATTAAAGAGGGTTATTAATGGAAATTAGTCAAATGATCATTTACAGTTTTTTTTATTTATCTCTCTCTTATTTGACTCATCGGGAGATTATTAATTTTATTTAGGATGTTAAAAATTTTGCAATCGAAAATTATCAACAGCAGTTGTTTCTTATCACTATTAATGATTTATTTATATAATTATTATAAAATAAATTTTATTTATAATCATAAAATAAATTTTATTTATAATCATAAAATAAATCATTTAGCCTAAAGGAAGAGATATAATTTATTAAAAATAAATAATATAACTAGCTTTTTGCATTTAAAAAGGAGAGGACCAAAGTTCCCCCTCCCCTTACTTCATTCACTCATTATTATAATATTAAGATATTTTCTATTGTATCTAAATTCTAACTTAAAAATTCCTCAAATGATTTTGATCTTTTTCCTTCCAGAAAGTAAAAATAATTGTTAAATGAAGGATAGTCTTAAGAGAAGTTCCTCTGGACTCTCTGAGCCCCCAAAGCCAACCCTAAAGCCCCTTAGAGTCGAAACCATTCTAGATCTTAATTTTTATATCTCTCCCCTCTGGAATCTGAGTTGACGGTCAATGGATGATATTTTATCATAGGTTACAGAAAGTATTTGTTAAATTAACAATAGTGCGCAGGCAGGGTCTGCTCTGGACCAATTAATCCAAAAATGCATTAGTGATTTCATTTGTGTGGCCTACCTTCCAACAACCTATTTATTCCTCTCATCGTAATGTTACCAAACAAATAAATATATCCCCAATTTATTTATTATTTTTTTAAAGTCTTTTTCATCTGAGGCCATTCAGATTAAGTTCTTATTTATTGATTGCTAGCCAATATAATAAAAATAAATTTTTTTCGCTCAGGGCGAGAAGCGAACCACTGACCTCTAGATCTGCACCAAGGCACAGGCCTCCTCTCATTTATTAATAATAAAATGGATAATTAATGAAGTAATAAGTAGTTCACATTTCTCTAATACTAAATTCCTATCTTAAATTTTGTCATATTTTATGAACTTTGGTCAAAAAGACTAAAAAAAAAAAAAAAAAAAAAAGAGTAAAAAAGAAGTTCGCTCACCTTTTCACTTTCCTTTGTCTGAAAGGATGAGTAATTTAAATATTAATACTTGAAAACCTCTTATTAACGATTCTTGACGAAATTTAATACTTGTTTTTCTCCTAACTGAATATTTAAGTCTTCTCAAATAGAAAAATTTTATTAAGGGGCGTCTCATTCTGATTTTATTTTGCCCTATATATATATATGTATAATATAATATAAGTAAAATATATATGTGTATGAGAAAGTACTTTTATTTTATTATTTTTATTATTTTATTTTATTATATATTGTTGTAAGTAACTAAGTGCAAACATTTTTCAATTCATTGAAAAATCAGACTTGACTCTTGGCCTCTGGAGCTCACATATTGTGCCTTATGAAAAATAAATCCTCTCTAAACCCCCCCCCCCCCTCTCCTTTAAAGGATACTTAGTGTAGACTTTGGTAGAAAATTTGTTTTTTTTTTTGGCTTCTTCTCGCTAAATTTAGATTAATCATTATTTTTCCATTTGAATTTTTAATATGGGAAATGAAAATTACTAGTTAGTACCCGTTGGTCGATTTTAATGACAAACTTCGAGGTGCAAGTGACGAGGAGGGAACCTAGATTAAATATAAAGTTTCAGCCTCGAACGTTTCTGACAGACCATTTTGTGAGATTCATTTTTTAGACTCAGGGGACTTCAAAACGTGTATTTCGGTTGAATTCTCGGCATAAATTTTTTTTGCGTTCACAATATTTTCTCACTATATGTTACATATATAGGTAAGAGAAAGTAAAAATTTAAATATATGATAAGTGAGTTTCAAACTTTTAATTACATGAAAAATTTATTTATTTTCTGTTTTTTACTCAAAATCTAAAAATGGAATCTTTGCCTCCTCAATTTCTGGAAATCAAAGTTAAGAAATAATCTCAGGAAAGGCCGGAAGTGGAATCAAGATAAATTAAATAATACAAATTATTTAATTTTTTTAATTACCCAAGTTTTAGGCACTAATCGTGCTTTTCCTGCCTCAGGATAATTAAATGTTAATCAATGGTAGTTCATATTTTATTTTTGGTATTTGCCCACAATGGGTGAAATGTCATTTTACTTGAAAAGCTCTTCCACTATATAATTCGTCAATAAACTTTCTTGATTTTTCACAATTTAAGAAAATATATTTCACATCGCTCACTGACATTTTTTTTTTTTCTTAATTAAATTTTTTATAAGTCTGAATCTTCACGATGAGATAGGTGATTGTCGGAAGATCAAACATATGTGAAAGAGGAGGAAGTCAACTAGTAAGGTAGCCTCTAATAAGCCTCTCGAATAAAACTCGCCAAATGTGAAATGTTTCGGCTTTAATTATAAATAATGCCTTCATCAGTCACTAGAGAGTATATGCAGATTCAATGTATAAGACAATGAAATTGCAGATAGAGTTGTTGTTTATCTCAATACACAAAAATATATATAAAATATAGATAGTGTACATAGATATATTAATGCTCATCAACATTGAACTTGACATGACGTTCTTACTCGAGAGGTCTGTAGAGCGGCCATTTTATATTCCCTAAGAATATGATTAGCGATGTCTAAAGTGGATGGGAAAGTGTTGCAACTTCGTTGCCTATTTTATTAATATTTATATTAAGAGATATATTTCTCTCCACTTTAGACATCGCCAATCATATTCTTAGGGAATATAAGACGCATATATAAGATGCGCGTCATATCAAGTTGGTTTTTAGTGTTATTTTTTTAGGTTATGTTGCTTAGATAAATAAATATCTTTTCATTAATTGAATTTAAAATATTATATTGGCTATCAATTAATATAAATAAATAAGGACCCATACCATAAATTGGGAAACGCTGGAACAATTGAGCAATTTACACTATAGAATACATCCTTGTAACAAGGATGAATGCTGTTAAGCAGCACGAAATATTTGCAAATAAATAAATATATTGGTGGCTAAGAAAAGGTACTAGTTTCTTCTCCATTTTCTTATTCTTACTATTTCATTTATATATTTAGTAGTACCTAGAAGCTTCATGCATCGCTAAATTAATTTCAAATTAGGCAACTTCCTTTTTTACTCATATCTCATCAACTGAGTTATTAATGCAATTGTTTTGTTTATAAAGCCCTTTTCGTCATCTGAGGCCAATTATACTGCGTTCTTATTTATTTAAATGAATTAATAGGCAAAATCATTTAAATAAATTTTGGACGAGAAGCGAACAGCTGACACTTGGAATGTGAAGAGAGGCATTTACCTCTGTTCCAAGGGGCAGGGTAATGCGAATGCGCTTACATTCATGTGTCAGCCATGATAGATAACCAGAAATAGTCTCAGACTGTTTGACGAGTATTTAACTTATACCTCTTTATAAAATAAAAATTGCACCGTCGACACAGATCCTTGTGCCCATTCACTTATAAACAACACAAATGAAACGATTCCAAAACATATTAAATAGAAGAAGCGGAAGAAATCATCAGCGCCGTTTTCATTCACTATCAACACTATTTATTATGGAAATATTTGGGGCATCTTCTGTTAATTATTTTGGTGGTGGCTTTGTACATAAAGTTTACAGTCGATATAGGGATGCTATCTAATAGAGATGTTTGTTGCAATTTATGAATAGGCAAAGAAGATTTATATTATAATTATTGATTCACAATCTTTTATTTTTGCCATTATAAATACAATATATATTTTATGTGTTTTCCAAATAAGTTTTAACATTTTTTGGACTTGAGGAAGGGCGTAATTTGAACCTGAAACTTCTATCAAAAATACTCCAAAAAATATTTTTGGCTATGTGTCTGGATGAAAGAATGGTATATATTGCATTTAAAGTAAATGCGACCTCTCTCTTCTGGCCAATTTTTCAATTATATAAAAAATAAATATGTGTCAAAAGAGCCTCGATAGATTCGCAATAGCCTCTTCCCCTACCCCAATAACATCAGCATACAATTTCTAAAAAAAAAAGAATTCTACTCCTTTCTTCCTATATAATTACTCCAAATATTTTACGTTTTATATTATTATGTCTGTTTTAATAATAATCCAATTTATTATTTATTCTCCTCTTATTCATTATTCTCTTGTTCCAGCTGGACAAGCTGGAACCTGCACAAAACCAACTCAGACCAACTCCTCAAAATTTCTTTGTCCTCAGTGAGCCTTGAGAAGGCCTCCTGACTACCTCGTTTCCGCGCTGCTGCTCTCCAGGATTTCCCTCCAAAACATAGCTGCTTTTGTAAGTACATCTTAAATTATTTATCTAATATTTTGAGAAAATCTTTTAAATAATGAACTCATAAATAACTAATAACATTCTCATTCTACGCGAATGTTACTTGTTCTATATATTTTTCTCTTGTTTATATTATCTGAAAAATTCATATTCACAGACAACTCTTGATTCTTTTATTATTTACCCTCTATGATAAAATTTTGGTCCCATTCATGGTCATTTTCAGATCCTAAGGAAAATATAACATAATTTTCTACATTTTTTAAAATATAATAGGCATAATTTCTCTTCTCTCTATCATTTAAACTAAAGTTAATAGTTTAGCTAAAAAATGACCCATATACAAAATTCTTCTATTCATCATTTTGAAAAAAACTTTTTGTATCTCTTAGAATTTATTATTATTATTTATTTCTTATTTTCGATATAAACAGGCTATATTCTAGAAAGTGTGAAAAAATTTCAAAATAGATCACTCATTTTACTTTCTCTTATCTATATATGAAATATTTAGTGAGAAAGTATTGCAATCACAAAAAAAATCTATCTCGAAATTTCAACGGAAATGCACGTTTTGAGGTCCTCTTAATCTAAAAAAGTGGGTCTCCCAAATTTCTCACTCTCTTTATGTACATGTATTTATACATATATAACAGTTTTATATATATATATATATATATATATATGTGTGTGTTTGTATATTTAGCTATGGATAAAATTTCTCAAAAACAAAAAAACGTACGAGATTGAAATTTATATCTAAGATAGGTCCTCTTGTTTCATGAACCTTGAAACTTTTCAATAAAATTGACCAAAGAGTGTTAATACTTTTTTGATGTACTTTTTTAGTTTTTTCGATTTTCTCAAAATTCGCTCTAACAATTTTTGTTAAAATTCATATATCAATTATTTACTAGATCATCTTTGAAATGAATCTTTGAACCCTTATCCCCTCCAAAATTGTTTGGGTTCCACTTTAGTGATGTCTTTTGCGGTTGTTAGGTAAACGGCGGGAGTAACACTCTGTTTAGTTTCTCTAAACTAATCTAATGAAATCGATTAACTTGGTATTAAATTGGCATTGAACCGCTACCTTTTAAGAAAAATTTGAGTGATGTGCGTTTAGTACATCAGATTTTCATATATATCTAGATCCTTGCTCATATAGGATATAAGACATGCTCTTTCTCTTAACTATATATATAATTCTTTCTTATAGATGTCCACGCAAAAAAAATTGATGGGATTTTAATGGAAATACACGTTTTGAGGGGCCCTTAGACTAAACCCATTTATCTCGCAAAAATGGTCTGTATGAATAATGTATCTCAAAAACGAAAAAACTCTCGAGGCTCAAATTTGGTATTTAAGCTAGGTACCCATGTCACATGCTACACGAAGGTTTTTATTAAAATCGTCCAAGTAATACTTTTTTAATTTTTTCGATTTTCTCAAAATTCGCTCTAAATGAAAATTTACATATGTCATTTATTAATTAGATGATCTTTAAACCTCTATCCACCTAAAAATAATTTGCCCTTATTCTCTTTTGACACAAAGAAAAGATTACCACGTCTCAGACCTTCGTATATTGTACTAATATTAATGAAAACAATATCATGCGATATCACCTTTGGTAAGTGTGCTTTTATCACACCAGAACTTATCTTTTAAATTTCATTTACTTTTCCTATTAGGCTAAACATGAACCTTAAATAATTTTAAGAGTTATGTTTACCGATATCTCATCCACAAGGTCACTATTTTTTTTCTAAAGAGATCGTGCCTATTATAATGTTAAAGATATGTTTCTCCCAACCTTTCATCGTTATAAATGTTCAGGGATGGTCGACTGCCCCTCTTTTAAAACGTCCAACTAACTCTTAAATAGGATAAAATATTATATTAATGAAAGCTCCAACTTGAGATGTCATCTAATACAATTATATTTGAATGGATCAAAGGAAAATAGACAAAAAATAAACGTGTATAGAGAGAGAGAGAGAGAGAGAGAGAGAGAGAGAAGGTAGCTAGAAGAGCCCAGAAAAAGAATGATAGCTATGTGAGTGAATGAACTAAATCAGCTGCCTTGCCTCTCTCTCTTATCTGTTATTAAAGTCTTCTTAAAATAACTGCGTTATATTTTTATACTGATAATTATTAAGTAATCGAGCTATCTATTGATTATAATACTCTTGAGATTTTCTTCGGTCCTCATTTCACCTTTAAGATTTTCTTGTTTCAACAAGATTTGGACATAAATAAATTGAATTTTAGGAACTTGAAAATATTGATAAACACAAGGACTCGAAATATTCCGTTTCTCTATAAATCTAACTTGGATTTATCCTGTCGATATTAAACAAAATTTTAAAAGATGGCACACTGGTTAACCCAAATGTGTTATACCTATATTTATATCTTCCTGCCATAAGCGGCTAGTTATTTATTAAAGAGAGTAATTATCAATTTCAAGAATTTTAAGATGTAAAAACTCAAATTCAAACCCCCGTCCCTTTTTCAAATTAACGGCGTGAATAAAATAAATATGAAATATTTTTTTTTATTAAGGTCCTTGTTTTTTATGAGATTTGTTATTTACTCAGCCAAATTTTTTCGTCTCGATATGTTAAAATAACCTTTTTTTAAAGAATGTTCTGTGCTCGAGCTTCCCCCTCCCCCTATCTCTTTTCTTCTCCTGGCCCAATTTCCATTATTTTTCCTATCTTAAAATCCTTTTAAAACTCTTCCCAGTTCAGGCTCTCTTGTTCCGCGAACATTAGTTTTTTTTTGCATGCGCTTTCAAACACTCCCCGCCCTCCTCCCAATAAAATTTTGTCTATTAATTCTTTATTTGTAAGTGGTTCTTATTCCTTTTAAATTTATTATTTTTGTAATTTTGTGCTGATTTTGCCATTATTTTGACTTTAGAAGGAGGGGGGATACCGAGGTTGCCGGCCTGAATAGGTCACTGGCCAAATTTTATGATTACAATGATTATTAAAATTATAAAAATGAAATATTTTATTTTAAATTCTAATTCATTTGAATGCGCATAAAATTTTAGATACTGTGATATATCCTTGTGCCTTTTTTTTCTACTCTACATTCTTTAAGTGAATATCCTTTTTTGTGTTTACCAGAATTTTTTTCACATCTTTCGGCACCCTTATCTGTTATTTTGCCACTCTCTAGGGGGCCGGTCCCACAAGTTGAATAAAGAGTTATCGAAAATTATTAAAAATTAAAAAACTCAAGTCGAATATTTTCTTTAAAAATTAAATTTCCTGAATACAATTAACGGCGCCCTATTGGACCATTACCCCGATCATGGGGATTAGGTTCTTATCTGTATAAATACAACTTAAAGGAGACAAGGAAACGATTTTCACTTTGATTATAATTTTTTTTTGGAAAGTTGAGAGACTGACGGAGGCGTATTCTCTTTAAACGGTTTCGCTTCTTTTTTAGGCAGAACGCTTTTTGAGTAGGAGAACTAACTTCCATTCACCTACAAAGAGTGTGGGTTTTAATTTATATTTATATTTTTGGAGCCTTAAATATGCAAAAAAATAACGCCAATATAATTTTAATTAAATTTATTAGAAAAACGTTATTGGTTAACAATTTTGAAAAAATATATACCCTTAATTTTTTTTATATATGAGCATCCCATTAGCAGCTCGGGGAGCCAAATCTAGAGAGGAGAGATTTAGGACTGTATAATTGTCCTTCCCTGCTAGGATTCTTGTTTGGAAAGAGGGAGGGGGGGGGGGGTAAGAATAAAATTTTTTATATTCATTATGTGTAACTGGTTCTTTCTTATTAGAAATTCCATTTCAATTTATTATTTGAGTTTTTGTTAAAATTGTATGTCCATTTTTTGGCTTTGGGGAGGGGAAGAGGCTGGTTCATTACCTTCCGTCAAGCAATCATTCACATTAGTAATATGAGGAGTAGGAGCCTTTGATCGAATTGCCTTGAAAAACAAAAACAAATCTAAGCTAACATTTTAATTAATGTATGTTTTGACTGGGTGCCTCCCGAACCATCCACTTTCGAAGCGGATATGTTACCGTTACACCAAAGCACCCCGATCCCAATGAAAACATCTCGCTGTCGGAGAAATTGGAACACATGTGAAAATAAAAGACTTCAAATTTGATTGATCTTAACTTAACTTACCACAATAAATGGTCCCCCAATGCCAATGAGGATTATCGTGTTCTCGCTTATTGTGTTATTCTTATATGGATAGGAGATGGTCTCATCGTTGCAAAACATCCCCCTCTCGAAGGGCATGCCGAGGTAATGCAAGAGGATCACCCATAATCCAGCTGAAACAAAATAAATAAATAAATGGGAGTGCTTCTTATTTCCTTTAAGAGATTAATATTTTTAAGAGTATAATTCTTTTAGATTAGGGTTCGGGCGCTTCTGAAATGAAAACTCACCTTGATGATTGATGATCGGCCCTAAGTCGAGGAAAATATATTTTAAAGATGGTCTTGTACCCCTGACTAGGCTAAGGCCGACAGCTAAGATATTTTTAGGGAGGAGGTAAAAAATTATGTAGACTCAAAGTACCGATATTTATTATATTTATTTATCTACTCGTTGATAAAAATTTAAATTTTCTTTTCATTAGAGAAATAATTCTACTTCAAAATTTTTTTTAAACAAATGCATAAGTTTAGTCATTTATCTCTATATGTAATATATAGTGTAGAGAAAGTATTGTGATCGCAAATAATCAATGTCGAGATTTCAACGGAAATACACGTTTTGAGGCCCCCTGTGTCTTGTCTGCTGTCTGTCGGTTTGTCTCTCTATCTGAGCAATATTTCTTAAAAACGCCATAACGAAAGAACATACGAGGCTTTTTATATTTAAGCTAGGTACGTACCCTCGAAGCTTTTCACTAAATTCGGCCAAAGAGTGAGTACTAACTAGTACATCAATGATGTATTTTTTATTTTAAATTTTTTATACTATAATTCCTTTTTAAAAATGATTCCCGTGACCGCATTCGAATTCTTAGACGATGTGTATCATTTACTCTCTTGGAGAAGGGATCGCAGATAGAAGTCCCACACCTTGAAATTACGCCTTCATTCTAGAATGTTTTTATTATAAAAATGATATCATTATGAATCAACTCCATGCTCTAAACTTGCTTTAAAAAAAACTCTTAGCTGATTTTTACAAAAAGGATTTTAGAGTTGTTGCAGAAAAAAAAAACAGCCTTAAACAAAATGAATTAATTATTATAATAATTAAGAGAATTCCTGAATACACTTAGGTAGATGAAAATTCAATTTGTTTTTATTGCTGACTTCTCAAAACGATTTTCTACAGGCCTTCGGAAGGCAATTTATTAGCTCTAAGGAAGAACACGCTAAGCTTTCGAAATTTTGGTAACAAAATACAAAAATAAATTGTATTTTTTCAATTATCTAGTTGCGATTTGTAGGGAATTTGTTTAAATCATTATCATCTAATAAACTAGCTGACTCCGTCGCCCATCAGCTAATAATTGACAAAAATGTCAATTTGAGGCGGATAAAGACAAGAGCATTTAAAAATAATTGATATATGAATTTAAATCAAAATCATACTAGTACTCTTTATTCAAAACCCTTGAATCTCATGCGACGAGTACCTTTGTATCGCTGCACTTGAATGAGATAATTTTTAAATGGATTCACTCTCTAATTCACTCTGATGACATGACTTCTTTGCATTGCAATCATCATTATGATGTTCCTTTTAAACTACTCCCACTATATGACTCGATGACTCACAACAAACATAAATAAATTTTTATAATTGTTATACCATTCCTTGAAAATTCATTTTAAAAAATTCTTGAGTCTTGGAAGCTTTTAGGTTTGTGAAACAAATTTCAGAAATAGAAAATTTTTATTCGAAAAGTGAAATTACAAGACCGAACAAAAACGAGTCAAATAAAATTTTTTTGTCCTGAATAAACCTAGATAAAACACAAGTTCAAATTTAAGAAATTGAAAAAGACGATTAGAGATTCACTAGGAATATGATTTGGATTTGTCTGCTCTCTCGTCTTTAGTACCATAATAATATAATTAATTCTGGTGCAAATGGATAGCACGCCTATTCCCGGTAAAGGCTAGAAATCCTGGGTTCGAGCCGTGGAATCTGCGCCCTGTTAACTCCAAATAATCGTTCACTTACTCTCTATATATATAATTGAGTGAGAGGTGCTATTTATCAAACGTCGTTATTCTGAATGAACCAAACCATTTAAATAGAACAAATGTGCCAAATTTTACCTTTATTTTCTATATATACTTATTCTTAACCTTTAACCTCATTGGTCTTTGGTTCTCGCACAAAACAACAATAAAGCAGTACATCCTCAACCTTTTGACCATGCAAGTTTTATCTCATATAATAATTATAAAAAAATTTAATATTTCCCATAATTCTCTCAAATTTGAAAACGCATATACATGGAAAATTCTATTCTAGTTTTTCGTCTATAATTCCTTAAAAATCGATCAAATCTGATCAAATTTGTTTCATTTTTCGTATTTTATATTTTGATGTTTCCTTATCTTTGCTTAGAATGATCTTATTTTGTGAGATGTGATTTTTTATTTCTCACCATAAAGAGCAATTATGAAGTCAATTAGCTGGATAAATCAACTCGAAAGTGCGCCCTCACTGTTATTAAATGAAACACCTCCTCACTATTCCTGGAAATTAGAAAATAGGTAAAAAAATAAAGTGACGAATCCTGACTTCATACTTCACCATACATTTTTTTTATACAATAGGGAATTTTTAGCTTTTTTTTATATTAACAGAATGTAGTGTATCTTTCTCATTTTGGTTGTTTTTTTTTGCTAATTTTGTATTTTTTTTATGTTTTCGGGTCCCGCTTTTTGTTATTTCACGTCTCTTTTGGGAGAGGAAATGACTGAATTTACTCACTTAAATTTATTTTAAATATAGTCCCAGATCAAAACTCGAATTAGAATTTTATTAATTACCATCAACAATGGTAGAGACAAAAAGGTCAATATGAGATGTAGGCCCTTATTATCATTATAGTATAAAGAATAAATGAAACTGGAGCAAGTTCACTTTTTGTTAAAATGAGATATTGAAGTTTTTTCATTTCGATAAATTTAAATATTTTGATAAGCTCTACTAGCCAATATTTTTGTGTTTTTGAAGTCATAAATAATTCAAATTTATTATCCATTTATGTCTATTAAAATCGTAAAAAGGAAATATAGGTTTATAGATACGCGAATTCATGGGCCTGTATTACAATATATTTTAAATTGAAGAAAAAATTTCGATATACATTTTTAATTAAGAATACTAAATTTATGCATTTTCATTCATATTTATTATTATTCAACATTGCACTTTATATTTTGAATTTTATTTCGGATTTAGCATTTTGAAATATTTATAATTTTCGAAGGGTTAAAAATGGTAAAAAAAAATGCACGTACTTGCCCCACTTTCAAAATAAACATTTTCCATTTATGCTATTCATCAGAACTTACAATATCCAAGTATTAGTAATATAATTTAAATTATTTTAAACATAAATTATTTATTTTATAAAAGATCATACTGCAATTATTTTTTTTTCGAAAATGGACTTACCACATTCAAAATAAAGTTATACATCTTTTGAGACTTAAGGAATTAATTAAGTAATAATGTAATAATAGTTCACCAGTATTTCGGAATTCAAATTATACGGACATTTGAAGGAAGTGGGGCTGTAACTCCAGAGCTCGAGATTTTAAAGAGAACCGCGGCTTTAAAGATATTCGGAGTCCTTGACAAATATATATTTATATATATAATTGATTAATAGTTGCTGTTGGAGGCTGATATTATTATAATATACTCGGATGTCACCACCCGACACTCACTATAATTAAAAGAATATATATGTATACATACATCATACATACAACTACTCATGACAACTTTGGGTCCTAATCATAAATAGCCACTGAGCGATTGAAGACGGAAATTTGCCCGAAACTTCACCTTTCGGCCTTTGACATCCAAGGGCTGCTTTTTTGCTGAAATCTATCTTCTACTTCCTTTATTTATAATTATTAAAATAGATTATTAAATATATAAGATCATGACGGAAATCCACAAGTTTACTTGTTAAAATTAGTAATTACAATTGTTTCTATTGACCTCCTTACAATTATTATTAAAATAACAATTGTTCTTTTGTTTCACTCATAGTGCTGGCTCTACATTATATTACTTATTATTACTTTCTCGTACCTATATATGTAATATATAGTGAGAAATTATTGCGCAAAAAATCGTTGTTGAGATTTCAATGGAAATACACGTTTTGAAGTCTTCTGAGTAAAAAAAAATCGTCTGTCTGTTTGTGTGTCTCTAGACAACATTTCTCAAAAACGAAAAAACCTACCAAGTCTGAAATTTTATATTTAAGCTAGGTGCTCTTGTTGCATCCACCTTGAAGCTTTTGAATATAGTTTCTCAAAATTCGTTCTAACGATTTAGATTAAAATTCTTATAACAATTATTTATTAGATGATCTTTGAAATGTATTAACTCGTATCCCCTCCAAAATTATTTGGGTCCACTTTACTGACCTAGTCTTTTGCGGTTGTTCGGATAATCGGCGGAAACATTCCCTTTCTTAAACTAGTCTAATGAAATCTATTAACTTGGTATTAAATTAGCACTAATCTAGGGGGCCTGTCGCAAAAAATCTGGTGTGACAGCACCTCACTCAGCTTTCCTTAACTAAGACAAGAAAAACTTATGGGATATGCGTTTAGTCACACCATTTTTTTTTATAGTATCCGCTTTTAGATGTAGACAAAGAACAAATAAATAGCACTTTATTATTTATGCTTTAAAGCTATTAATTTTTAAACAAGCAAGCAATCATCGTTATATCTATTTTTATTATTTCTTCTAACCAAAAAAATATTTAGAATTCAAAATCAAGTTCTCCCACGAATGTGAGAGAATATTTATTATTATAGTTTATATTGATGTTTAAAAAAATCAGCCTTCAATGTGCGAAAAGCCAAAAGCAATGAGAGCCAAACATTTTTCATCAGCCGTGTCATTTTTGTTTGGCAAGTTTATTTTATTTAAATATGCTCATCATTTTGTTGATAGAATGATAAAACTTTCAATCCTTTTAAGGCGTTTATTCATTTAAGAGGATGAATACTAATCAGATTATTTCTTTTTCTTCTTTACTTTTAAGATACAAAAATTTTTGAGAAGAAAAAAGTTGGGCCAAGCAGATCCAGCTAACTCATGGCCCTCGGAACAAACTCTAATTGAGAAAGGCAAAAAGAATCTGAATTAATTATAATAAATATTCAAGACTTACCATACGATCTAATTATTTTTTCCATATAAATAAATAACAGTAAGCATGTTCAAAAGAGATGCAATTATTTGGGTTGCCTACAATTGCATACTTGTTTTTTGACGAACATAAAAAAACAGGGTCTAATATAGTACGGAAATTTAGAATATTATTATTTATTAGATATTGTAGAGCGGCCTGGTGGATATTATCTGAATAAAAAACGGAGTTAGTTCTTAGGCCAAAATTTATTGGGACGAATCCCGCCGTAGAGTCAACGTTTCGGAGTTCGAAAAACTCCTTTATCATCATTAAACCCGCATTGCCCTGAAGGAGACTTGAACTCAGAAAGGTCGATACTCTGTGGGATTCGTCCCAATAAATTTTGGTCTAAAAACTATCTTTAGCAGGAACATTTTCCTTTTAGGGGAACAAGCCTGGCAAGAAATGATGATTTGGAAGAGAACAATTGCCTCCTCTACAAACGAATCTTAAACACCCATGAGTATGTTTTTTACAAAAAAAATCTCCCCTTATTCCGCTTATTATTTTTTTTTTATGGGGGGGGAATACGTTCTGTTTCCTCCTCCTCTAACTCCTGCGGCTCTGTATATGTGTGATTTTCTCCTCCTCATTTAAGTTGAATTGCTCAAATTCAAAACTAATCAAAACAAAAAAAAACTTTGGAATTTCACTTTTCAAAGAAATTATAGATATTTTGTGCTATTTAAGCTCAAAATTACTGATAGACCCTACTATTTCGACAAGATTGATTGATATCAATGGAATTTTTTAATTTACAACTTCAAATAAATTATAGTTATTTTGAGACCATTTGAGCTAACAAATTATTCTTTATCCACATGATAAAAATACGGTGAATAACCTAACTTCTCGTTATCGCACCTAAACAACTAAAAAGAAAGTAATCTTGTTACTATCTCGTACACAAAATAAGAAATATTATTATTTGCCTTTTCCTTTCCTAAGATGTCAATATGATCCTTACACCATAATCAAGAAATTATTTTCCCAGAATTATTGGCTCTCCAAATATGATTGCGATTCTCCCAAATATACAAAAAATAAAAGGAGAAACAGATACGTTTTTATGTTGCATAAGGACACTTAGCGGATCACTAGCAATAATAAAATTATTTCTACAAATGCTCCTGGCATATATAACTTCCTCTAGTATCTGGGGAAAGAGAACTTATGACTCTTCGTTTATGATACAAGTGTTGTCAATACTCCTGCGGTAGAACCATTTCAAACTATTTAGATTTTTTATTGTTTTTATGGAAATTAACTCCTCCTTTCTTAAAATAACAATTCCTGTATGAATTTGTTTTTCAATTCATTTAATGGTTGATTATAGCGTTATATATGCATATCATATTATATTATCTTGTAATCAGTAATATAATCGTTATATCGCAAGAAAAACATTAAAACAGTTATACTTTATGAAATTTAATCAAAGGGAAGAAAACTGGTTGGTGTCTCTGTCCCTGCAATCTGAACCTTTGGCTGCGCAGGTGCCTTTCGCCTGACATCGATAAACATCATCATTCTATTTTAATCACCCGGTGTTTTAGAATACAACAGACCTTTTAAAAGACCACCCAGAGGGGATTTTAAGACCCTTGTTGAGATAATAATCAGCGTTTCGGTGCATCTAATCATTATTTATTCACTCATTTAAATAGATGGAGAATTAATTTACTCTCTCTGATCTTCGAGCCCAGAGGTTCTCACTTGTGCCGGGGGCTTAGCAAAATCATTTCTATATAAAAAATTATCCTATTCATCATTTTGAACAACTTATGTTTGAAAAAATTGTATACTTTACGTATGTAAATTTTTTTAAATAGGTAATTTACTAATGTAATTTCAAAACCATAAAGCAGAGGTTCCCAAACTTTTACAGAAGTTTGGAACAGCCTTGGCGCCCTCAACATAGTATAATTTTTCAGTGACGTAAACACAAATTTGAGCAAAATTTATAAATAAATTATTGATATATATTACCTATTATATTATTATAATTTATAGGCCTTGAGTAAGGGCGAGACGTCGACTAAAAATATTTTTTTTCTCCTGGCTGCACTATCCTTTCTTCGTCTTTAATAAATACAGACATATTGATAATTTATCTCTCTAGAATAGTTTCTTATATGGGTATTATTTTGCCAAGATTAGTGGATATGGAGATATTTTTATTTTTCAATTTTTAACTTCAAATGAAGTTATTTTGATATGAAATTAGGTGGATCGACTTTTGCTTTTTCTTAATTTTTCAGCTTCGGAACTCATTGGATTTTAAATAATTCTATTATTGTTAATTATTACAATACTCACCCCACTCATGTTTATTTATACCAATCGGATATTTTCTAGGGATCCGAACTCAGATAACTTGACTTTTTCAAATGATGAATGGATGATTAACATCTCAAACTTCTTAGCTATGATACTACTCGGTTTTGGATTATAAACATGCATTGTAAAAAAATTTTTTTAATAAAAATGAATGGGCTTTATAAATAATTAAAACTGACTCCAAAATAGGGTTAATAGGGCTTCAATACCTCTTATGCTGGTACTATGGGTAGCGAGGAATTTATTTATATTGAGATGGAAGAATATTTATTTTTGAGAAGTTGTTTTTTTAAACTTTTATAAAAAATAATTTGCTATCCACCTAGTCCTATTCAAATAAATGTATATATCGTATGTGATCGTGATATATTTTTTTATTTTACTTATTTTTACATAACATATTTTTAATTTATTAATGTTTAGGTAAAACTTTACAAAAAGCACTTCGCGACCCACACTTTGAGAAACGATGTGGAAGAGGGAACACGCAAGCAAATTAAGTACCGAGAATTAGCTAGTTATAGATTTGGTGTGTGCCATTAGTGCACGATGTGGAGTCTGGAGGGCTTAACTAAATGGAAAATGAACTGTTTGTTTTTTAATTTATAGATGAGTGAAAAGCTTTTAATTAAAGGAATAAAATTCCTTCAAATTCTAGCAAAAAAGTCATTTCTTAGTTACACCTGATGCAATGATAGCACACATCAAATCCTATTGTCAGTTTCTAGCCTAAATCACTATGGAAGTCAGAGGCTTTAGATATTGCAGAAGTGGATATTATATGAATATGAAAAAAAATATGAATGCCTTTAATTGATATAATAATTGATAATAATTTCTTATTACATATTTTTGTTGTAGATCGACATTGAAAGAGGAGGCTTCGTTACTGAAGAACTTGAGAAATAGAGAAAGTCAAAATGTGTCAAGTGCCTAGCATTTTCTAGAGGCAAGTTTTGCTTTAATTATTATTATTTTGGTCTATTATGGTGTTTGTAAATTTTCTACTGCTTTCAATTACCCATTGCGTATCCCTTAGTTATTATTACAAAACATATATAAATTGGAAATTAATTTTTGAAGATTATTTTAATCATCTTTATTAGAAAATAAGTCAAATTTTTTGGGGACCAATCTTTCTGGAGGGGCTATTATAAAAAAGACTATAAGGAGGGGAGATACATAGAAGTTGTCTCTTTAGTTGTTTATAAATTTAAAAAAAAAAAAAAAAAAAATAGGAAGGGTCGTATCAAATTATAGAGAGCTTAATAGACGAATAAATAAATGAGAGAAAATTAACAGCTCAGACAGAAGGGAAAACATTTTTTTATGATGAGGGATAATTTCATAAATAGACACTTCCACTTAATTTATGTTTAATAATAAACACCAAGAGCGGAGCCAGGCGACGAATAAATAAATAAATTCTTTATATTTATATTTACGATGAGGTCAAAATACTTCCTGGCTGGAAGGAAGTCAATTAATTCAAAATACAATGAAATGAATAAATAAATAAAATGCGATTATATTATTAATGAATTATATCACTTTGAAGTTTTTTATTGAAGCATACAAGATTAATTTTTTTAAGGAAAGGCCAAAAATTACTATTAAATCTACTTCAATTTTCGCCCCCACCTCGTGGCCGAGAGGTTAAAACTATAATGGCAATGTCAATATTGATAACCTTAAAAGCCAAGAGATGTGGGTTCAGATCCCAGGCAGTCCAATTAAAATTTATTTAAATTGGATACCAATTGATTTAAATAAATATTCCCGGATAACAAATTTCGTAAATAATAAATTGCTTAATGGTTTAAAAGTCTATATGGCCTCAGATGCCGAGAGACTTAAGATTTTAAAAAAAACTTCAATTTTTACAATTGTTGATTCATTTGGCTTCAATTTATTTCTTTTTCTTCTATATATAAAACTCTGAATCGTTTGGGAAGGGGAGTGGGGTGGGGGCTTTTTCTTTATAAACCTCCAGCCCAGCGGCGTAGCAATTATAAATTATGGGGCTTCATAATTTATTTAACAGTATTACTCTGGTACAGGAGGCGAATAGCCGAGAGGATAAAGCAGTTAAGCTTATAATCCTGAGTTGAAAGGTTCAAATCCACCTCATGGCAAAAATTAATCCAACTTTAGAGGTGGTGCCTCCTCCTGGGGAAGGTAATGGGAACCCACCCCAATATTATTCCCATGAAAGTTATTCTGTAGGGTAATGACAACGTGTCGTTCCCTGATACAAATCCCTGAAGAAATATTTATAGTAAATATTGAGAAAAAATGTTTAATTTTTTATTAAAGCACTTTGACTATTAAAATGTATGAGAATATAATTTATAATATATTATTAACAGGGAGGAACCTCTGAACCCCCTCCCCCCTTGCCTATGCAACTGTTCCAACCCGTTCTTTGGGATATCGACGTAAAAAATAATTCATAAATTGGTCCAAACTCACTCTCTCTATTCTCCCTCTTTGTCGCTTTTTTTATAGACTAATAAATGAATGAATGAATAACTGGATGAATGAAGGCTCACAATCATTAGTTAGTTGAATGAACTCTTGGATGTCTGATATTTTGCATCATTCAAAAAGTAAATAGTAGAATTAACCTTAATTAAGAAAGCTTTTATTATATTAAAATTAAACTAAGAAGATCCTTTTCTCCTTATGACGTAATCAATTTCTGGCCCATTCCTTGAAAATCAACTCTGGTTTTGAATAAACTGTTAAGACCAAAGCTGAAGAAAAAAATAGCAGCTATTATTATTTCTTGTTCTTATGCCCCACTATGCTCCAGTTTCGATCAAGACCATCATCAGTGCTGTATAACACAACAATTGATAGATACTTAATTATATATATTATAAGCGAATACGAAGTAGTAAGGTGGCTGTTGTATTTTAACAATGGAGAAGCGTCTACGACATTTAAACTCTCTGAGATGGCATTATTAGATTAAAGCCGAAACGTCTCCAATTTGAGTTTTCATAACGCAGACGCTTGTTTCTCCTGCTTCCTCCATTGTTAATATATTATAAATAATATGTTAACATATTTAATATTATTTTTTGAGTTGGTATAAATAAACGTTTATCATTTCAATTCAATATTAATATAATAAGATATACCGGCAGCTCTAAAAGTAACATTAAATGCTTTTTGTATATCTAATAGTTAAGAATCTATCGTATTCTTGTGTTGTGTAGTTCTGAAGATGGTCTTGATCAAGACTAGCTTAGTAGGGTATAATAAAAAGCAATAATAATATCTGCTATTATTTTTTCTTCACCGAGCTACACTCACATAGTGTAAATCTTTTGTGAGCATCAAAGAACATTTAATATTGCCTTTAGAGCTGTCGGTATATGTTTCGGTTTTTAATTAGCATAGCAATTCAAAATTTATGGAAAGAAATTTTTATAGTCAATACATATTGAGAAAGAGAATGAAAGAAAAAGAGAAATATTTCTAAACCAAAATGTTTAATTTTTTAAGACTTAAAATATATAAGAATAATTACAATTTTTAATTTATAAAGTTTTATTGAAGTCCAAAGGGGCAGCAGTTTAAGGACTAGGCATCCTTCCTTTGCTTCACCTTTTATCTGCGCTCAAATGGGAGGGAATTCCCTATTTATTTTTCACGCATAAATATTTAAATTTAATCAACTTTTGAGACTATCCGTTTACAATAAGTTTACGGATATCATTTTATCTCTTTTATTATACCTTGCCAAATGAACTTGTCTCAAAGCGCCACCTTCTCTCATCACGCCATACATGTTAAATGCTTATAAATCCATTCATTTTTCTTTCGAAACCTGAGGATTCGGACGAAATTTAATTGGTTATAAAGTTTTAAATAACCTAAAACTCTCATCCCTAGAAATAAAATTCCAAGTCACGTGCAAAGCTTCCAACAAAAGACTGCAAAAAAACAGAGAAGAAGCAGAAAGAGAGAGAGAAATATAAAATCCCCCATAAAATATTCTTTTTTAATGGGAACTAGAGAGACGAGAAAAATTTTGTTTTCTTTTTTCCATCTGATCTCACGCTCGTATTGGCCTTTTCGTTCCTTGCATTCCTTTGATAAGTGAGGGAGGGAGATGTCAAAAATTGAAAGTTATCCATTGAAAAAACTTTTCAAATAAAATTTGTTCGAAAGGATTATAGAAACCAATTGGATAGTATTTATTAATTGACTAAAATTAATATTTTATATGAATTTTGTCTGTCTGCTCCCACATCATGGACTTAAATATAAATTCCCACGAACATGGTTATACGTGAAGAGGTCTGATCTTTTATGCCAATTATGATTTCCTTAGCCTCTATAAAAAGGGAATCGATTTGCCTCTAAGGGGAGTCTAATTTATATAACATTAAAAACTGAAGATAGCATTAAACAAGACTTAAACGTCGTTGCATAAATGATAATTTTTCTATGGTAAAGGTGAGGAGAAGTGAGACAGCCACCAAAATCTTATAATTATTCCAGACGACATTTCGAAAGAATATCATACTCATCATCAGTAGGACAATAAGTTTAAAAATAGTAGATGACAAAGATTTTCATAAAATTTAATAATCGTTGGAAAAAAGGAAAAAATATATTTGAATATAAATAGAGTGGGCTCTTATGCACAGCAAAATCGGGATTCTCTTCTCTTAGGCACCTGATTTTTCTTAATAGCCCAGTCTAACTATTTATAATTAAATACTATTCATATATATATATAATAAATTTATATATAAATTTTTCTTCTTTTGCAACTATTAATATATTTGTATGAAAATCCTTTACTTTTTAACATTATTGTCCTATTGTGATAAATAATATTTTATACATGTCATTGAATATTTTGATAAAGAAGATACCAGCCAGATCCCTCAAGTGTTAATAAATAATCTTTTGGCATGTTTTGCTTAAAATATTCCGGCCCCTTCTCTTTTGAACTCCCTTATTCTCGATAGAGAGAGCCTCTCTCGCTTTGTGTACACACATACTTTCATTTCTTTCAGGTGGCATGCATTGCTGCTGCTATTCTGTCAAAACATCCCCTTCAGGATTTGTTTCCACGTTGAGAGAGAGAGAGAGAGAGTTTGATGAATGTTTTCGCAAATAGATGGATGTTGATGACTCCATCATTCAATTCTCTCTCTCTCTCTCTCATTTTGATTGGTTTGCTTAAGAAATACCACCACCACCCCCTCCCTGACAGTCTACTCATTCCCTTTCTTGTTTATTCTTGCCCAGGCAAACTGATTGTAGATGTAGTATAATCTACTACCCTCTTCCCCCACTTTCTATCCATCCTATTCTCTCTCTCTCTCTCTTCACTCGCTTTGCCCCCTGGGGGAGAACCCCCCTCCTTCCCCCTCCTTCATACTCAACCCATTTTAATGACAAACCCAAATTAGATTTTCATTAAATGTCGACGACTCACCAGACGTCGATTTTCAACTTTAATTAAAGCCTAGTGTGTGCCCTATAGAGTCACCAAGTGTAGAAATGACCCCATCGGCTTTTATTCTGTTTACATGCGAATTATTTACCAAAATCTCCATCTCAGTAAAATTTGTATTAAAGGTAATAATGAATAGGGCGTGGAAAAAAATTAATTAAAAAAAATAGCCAATATTATTTTATCGTTCAGGTCAGGAAGTGCAAGATTGATCCTTAGAAGAGCCCCAAGCAAAAGAGGCAGGTTTTAGTTTCCAAGGAAATACACAAGCGGGAATGAATGATATTCGAGCGTTCCATATACTAAAAAATTTAGATAATATAACGACATTTTATTTTGTTAGGGTTCTGAATTTTTCCATTTTCTACATTTGAGAATTTAGGATTAGTTTGATATCCCAATAAAATATTTAAATGACGCCCCCATTTTGATTCTATCTAAACATTTATTTATTTGGATTAGATAACCTTTTTTTTTTTTTATTAGTCAAAACTCAAATTTTTGACCTCTGTGAGAGGAATCAATCAACTTTCTTTTATTTCACACACTTACAGAGTAAATAAGCAAAAATAATTATCCTAATTGAACGTGAACGTCAAGTTGACTTGGAGAAAGTCTTGCATTATGAAAATTAATAATTCTCACTCTTTTAAGAAATTTTATTCTGTTTAAATGATTATTAACATTTCTAAATAATTATATTCTAATAAACTGATATTATATATAATTATATAATTTATTTGAATATGAAATGAAGAGCTTGATTATTAATGTATTAATAGTAGCATATTGAAAAAAAAAAAAGGCCAACTATTACTTGCTAAATGAATATTAATTATATTTGTTATTGGTATTATATATTCAAATTAAAAAAATTTTATTCCCTCGATTTGGATGTAAATTTGATGCCCCTTCAACTCACTCTGTCTGAATCCGGTTGGTTAATCGGATT
>JAAAKE020083480.1:0-23029 GCA_010014785.2 Anisolabis maritima | reverse complement strand
TTACATTAAATATTTTTATTTAATGAAAAAATCCCTCCCGCCCGGGATGCGAACACCGATCTCCTGTGCAGAACGGCAACACCCTACCGACTACTCCACAGAGCCCTTCTTTATGTATTATATTATATTATATTGTATATATATTGAATTTAATAACTTGTTAGAAGTGGGGAATTATATTTTCATTAAGTCTTAAATTCATAAAAAAATTTTATTATATAAAAAGGCAGAAAATAGGCCTTATAAGATTAGATCAGGACATTTATTGATGGGACTCTGGGAAAATAGTAGATGCCCATTTTGAAGAAAAACTGAATTACATTTATTAGAAATTATACTCTAGCTAGATCATCTGAGGATAAATAATTTATTAATTACGACTGGCAATCACTTAAATCTCTCAATTAACAAAAAAAAAAAAATTAAAAGCATTCCTAGAGATCATAAAAATAAATATAGCCCTAATTATAAAGGAAAAATAATTTTTTTTTTTTTTTTGAAAACTAAATATAATAAAAATGCACATTTAAAATACTCCTAGAAAAAATAAAATTTTAAATAAGATTATAAATAAATTTATAATTTTTACTTCCCGCTTTTATGAAAAAGTACATGTTGATATTTCATTAGAAATACACTTTTTAAAGCCTTAAGAATTAAAAAATGATCTGTTTATATGTGTGTGAACAATTTCAAAAACAAACTATACATTCGATATTTTTAATGATTACTCAGAAGATAAAATAAAATAATTGAATATCAATTTAAAAAAAAAAAAAAAATAAACCTTTCATTAGATGTCACAGATTACAGATGTGAATGACTGGTGACCTTTTCATATTCATCAGGCAGATACAGAAATAGAATGAATTATTGGTTAAATTCGAAAATAGATTTTATAGAACTTGACATCTTAAAAACATCCAAGGTGCTTTAAATAGAACAATTAAAAGTTAAATATGTAAATTTAGTAAATGATTTCTTTTTCGAACGAGATATTTTTCTCTAAACCTTTATGATATATCCAAATCCCATTTATTGGCGAAAAGGACTAAAAAATCCTTATAATACATTAAGTTCAAACTCTCAAAATCTAGATTTAAACGAATATTTCCCCTGAAATCAAAAATATTTATTTTAGTCCTTGTAAATATGTGTATAAGTAGTGTACCCAGAGTTTATACCAAAGATCCTATAAACATTTTACACTGCATAAGCATGTAACAGCAAGGTTGTAGAAAATTTGTTAACCAGAAGTAAGGCGTTAGGATCTTTTTTTTTTTTACTTTTTTTTTGAGTTTTCTCAAAATTGGTTTGAACGTTTTTTTTTTAATTCCAATACAATATAAAAGCTACATAAAAATACTTAAAAGTATTTTTACTTTTTGGTTTTAGTATGTTAAGATAATCTGACAATTTGAACAGAATTATGCCAATCGATATTTACTTAAAAAATAAAATTCTTGCTCGGATAAAATATAAAAAAAACTTTTTGGCGATTTTTAATCATCGGTAACCCTATCCTTTGAGGGGGCGCTCTAAAACCCTATCGAGTATCCAAGTTACTTATATGTCATGTTACCTTAAATTTTATTGTTAAAGCAAAGGTTCAATAGGATTTTTAATTTAATCTTAGGCTCGTAGGAGCAAAAAATATGTTGCGTTCTTGTCGAATCGATTAAGTGATTATTTAAATAATAATTTGTCTAGAAGAGGCAACTAATTGCCGAAAAATGAAGAAAAGTAAAATTTAACGTATAAGATAAAAGTGATTTATTATAAATAAAATAAATATCCACTTTTAACGTAGTTAAATTTATATTCTTGCTTTACAGATCTTATTAATAAATTGAAGAATATTAGATGGAAATATAAAATAAAATACTTAAAGACCTCTTTGAAATATGCTCAAAGCTTGGTGAATATATATCTATAAATGTATATATGTTGAAATATATATAATTAAAGTAAGTATTAAAAGCATAAAGATTATAAAATTATAAAATAATTAAGATACTTAAGTTTATATTTCAATGACTTTAGGAGAAAATCTAAAATGATTCCAGAGCATTCAATATTACATAAGAGGCTGAAGGTCGAGAGTTATATAATTGAGTAGAAAATCGTCGAAATAACACAATACTTATATTTTTAAGGTGTGTGGGCTTGGATCCAGATAGTCAGATGAAAATTTATTTAAATCATTTGGCTACCAATTGATGTAAATAAATATGCTGGATAATTTGTAACGTTAATAAATATATTGTGTATCATTTAGAAATCTATATAGCCTCACATGCCAGAGACGAAAACAACCTCTAGATCTTGGAGGGGGGATAATTGCCAATTTAAATAATTTAATTAGTTTTTTTATAATATTGATAATTGATTAAAAGACACAAACGAAAAACCTCTTAAAATTAACTTTTAATACAAAATTGTAAACAAGTTACCTACAGCGTTCGACGCAAAAAATCTGGTGCGAAAGCACATTATGCAATTTTCCTTATTTTAGGCAGATATGAGGCCGTCACATCATATTTTTTTCATTTTTATATATTCTTTTAAAAGTGTCAAATTAAATTCTCTTCAATTCGCTAACTTAAAAAATCTTCCCATTTAAAATATCACAATCTGACTTTCTCGAAATAAAATAAATTTTTTATCTTTCAGAAAATAAAGTGCAAATCTAATAAAATTCTCATTTATTAAACAAAATAAATTCCAGTTGACTGAACCTTGATCGCCTACCTAGGGGGCCCAACACAAAAAAGTGTGAGAGCACATCACTCAGCTTTCCTTACATTAAGTTAGAAAAAGTTATGTGATGTGTGTTTAGTCACACCAGATTTTTAATTAGAACTCAAAAAAGTAATTAGGGATCTATTTCATAACATCTCTGATTGAGAATCAGTAAAAATTATAGGGGAACAAGTTTAATTTTCAGTTTTTACTTTCTCTTACCTCTATATGAAATATATAGCGAAAATGTTTTGCGATCGCAAAAAAAATCTATGTCAAGTTTTTTTATTTTGAAATATTTATTTTTATCATTTATTAATCAATCCTAACTTATATCCTAAACTATATAAAGGATAACCCTGATAAATTACATAGTTTAAGACTAAGTCATTAGACTTGAACCCACCATCTACAAAACTCACAAAATAGCATATTGATTGAATCATTATTTTTTATTTTTTATTATCTACTTGTTATGATACGAAAATAATTTCACCCAAAGTATATAGATCGATTTCAATTTGAACCTTCTCCTAGCCCCCTTCCCTCCATCCTCGATCCGCCTGTTCCACTTGTTCCTTCAGTTCTTCCTTATTTTGGTTTTCTTTATCTTCTTTAAATAATTTATTTCTCTTCAAAATATGAAAAACTCTTCTAAGATGTGGTTATACATAATTATTAAAAAAATTTAATTATCAATGTAATGGTTCTATCTAGTCGTGGGCTAAAGCAATTAAATCTGAATTCACTAACAAAGCAAATAGAGCCTGTCGAGAGTCAAAATCTAAACAGACTCAGGAATTCTAGCACAAATACAGTTAACAAGAAAACCTCTTGAAATTGAACTGCATGGCTTTCAAAGCTCTCTCCCTAACATTTATCTCTTTCGCCCTCTGTATGCAAATACGCCTACATTCTACTACAGGAATACGCCAACTAATACTATATAATCTAGACAGTTAGTGGTCATTTGTTTAATTCCCTTATATTCGCGGGTCGTTCGCGTGCCAATTGTAAACAAAGGCCAGGCCCACATGCAAATGTATCTCATTTCAAATCTAAACTTCCCTTTCTACTCTTTGGCCTCGACCCTCGATCGCGGACCCTTATTATTAAAGGCCTAAAAATATTGGGCAGAGGCCAAACTTTTTTTTCTCTCTCTCTTCTTTTTCAAATGATATGTAAATTCATAAAAGATATATCTTTTTAGATGCTTGTAAACCCATTGTAGAGAGGATATAATTAATATTAAATGGAATAAAACTTGTAATTATAGATTGCCAAGTTTTCTTGTAAATATGCTGACATTTTGATAAAAGAAAAGAATATCTCAAAGGAATTTTGAAAATTTAATGGATTAATCTTATCCTAGGATACGAGACTCATGATTTTGAGAATTTTATACTACAAGGGCTATTTTTTAAGTAAGGTCCATTGTAAAAATAAAAATAACAATAGGATATATTTTCGAAATTTTAATTTGGAACAGAACACCTCAGAATAGAAAGATTTTTTTTCTAAAGTATTAATAGTATAGGTTGCGTTTCACCTCACAAAGAGTACAAGTGAGGAGGAGGGCGGTATTTGGAGTCTCCCTCCTGAACGTCTAAACTCCTAAATATACACTTGCCTACCATAAAATGACAACTTTGAAAATAATAGGGCCACCCTACACTTCTAGTTGAAATGTTTGTTTTAAATTTTTCACCTTGAGCCATGAGGCTGGTTTAAATCGACCCGAGGCTATAGAACTTTGAACTAGGCCTATATAAATATAAACATAGAATATGGTTATTTATGAGTCTTCTGAAATCGATAAAATGATTAATAAATTTCAGAAGTAAACTTTCAAAAAACTTATATTATTAGATAAATTGAAATAAAAGCTGATAATCATATTCTATTACTTCATTTTCAATACTATGAAAATATTACCTGAAAGTTTGTCGAAAATCAATTTACTCCCGTTCAATTAGTAAAGCTATCGGAATGTTCACTCATATCAAGAGAGATCTTAGACAATGTATGCACTTCAATTTCTCAATGATGTCAACAATGCCTTGATGATAATGGTGGGTAATTTCAATAGTTGTTAAGAGGGAAACAGAAGAGCAAACAATCGAATGAGACTCTATTACTATTACTAAAACTATTGAAGCGTTTTGGCTTTGATTAAATAATGTCATCGTCACTAATGTTGATTAAAAAGAATGTATTTTAAAAAAATCAAAAGGCAAGAAATAAATTTCTTTTTTGAGTTTAATTTAGCTAACGTCTTGCTTTTAATCTCAATCTCTTTTATATTGCTAATATTTTTTTTAAAAGTCTTTTCGACATCTGAAGCCTTATAAACTTTAAATACTATGTATAATATAATATTGCCGAGCCCATTTTCAATCCACCTTTCGAAAATTGATTAACAAATAAAAGATAACGATAGAGATTTTTTTTCAATTGTATTTTGTTTATTAATTACAATAAAAAAAGAAAAATTTTGGCATATCGTTCATAAATAAATCATTATAATTTTGATAATTAAAATCTCATTAAATGAAAGGAATATAATTATCATTTTTCTATTGTTTCACCGCCAAAATTATCTAATTATAATTAAATTGGAATTCTGAAATTATTAGCAAATGATCCGATTAGTTCATCTGATATGGAAATTTTTCTCAAAATCATTTAGCCTATTCATATTAAGTATTTTCAATTATTATTTGATATGAAAAAATGAGATTAATTCAAAAGAAAGCCTAGGGGGTTTAGCATTGGTATTCAATCCTCTAATATCTATACTATTAGACACATTATTAATAATAATTGATTAAATATTTTTTTTTCTTTAATTATACAAGAGATTTATATAGAAAAAAAATCTTATTTGAAAAAACTTTTATCTGTTAACTCGCTTTTAGTTTAATGCAAGAAATTATATTATTTCGCAAAATTTAATAATTTAAGAGATGACAGGGGATCAGGGAACTGGGATTTGGGTGGGATACCAGGAATGGGTCAGAGAACCCTAAACCGGCGATAGGGAATGGTGTGTGCCATCAGTGCACGATACACCAGGGGTAACCAACCGGGGAATGATTTTTTTTGTTAGGATTGAGGGTTTTTTAAGCCTTTAATTTAAGGCTTTTCCCTCAAAAAAAAATTTAATAGATATTTTGATCTTTCAGATGTAAACTTCAAGTATGAATTGTTATCAAAAGTGGATATTGCTTTTCTTGTTTTTCATTATAGGTATATATTTTTTTTATTCGTGAACGTAGGCTCGCGCCTACACACTGCTGACGTCATAGTGCAATTTTATTACGGCGCCTCAAATTGGTTAATATAGTCATAAACGGTCATGAGGAAAGGTTAAAAAGGTATAAGTCATTAGTAAGAAGACAAGAAAAGAAAAAGAAAAAAACAGAGCTTTCTTGAATTTATATTTGTCTTTAAAATTTGCTACATATTCTAAGTAAAGATAATACACTTATGTATAATATGTAATCAATATATATAATAATATTTTGTGAAATACTAAAAAATTCATCAATGTAAACACTGAATAATTTTGATTAAATATTATAATAAACTTAATATATGACAAAAAGCAAGCGTGAAAGAAAGGGTTATTTATTAGGGTAAAAATTTTATTTTTATCTTCTCTTAATGTTTCTCTACCAATATTTTGAAACTTCCCCTCGATGAAGTATAAAAAATGTTTCTAGTCCATATAAACAAAAATAAGTTTTTAATTAATAACCAGATTAAATAAAAAATTATTTTATTTATGGTTGAGAAATTTTAAATATACGTAATTTAATAAATTTTTTGTTGAATGTGTTGATTAAATTTTATAAATTAAAACAATTTATTTTAAATAAATATTAGGATTATTATATTTTAATTAAAATAACAAATAGTCCTAAATAAATATTTTTTCAATGAAATTGAAATTAAATTAATATAATACTGGTAACAATTTTTTCCAGTCCTTTTATGTGGTTAAAAGGTTAGATATTGTCCATATTAGCAACTAAAGGCGGCTTAAGATTCCTAGGGAAGGTAACAGAAACCCACCCCAATATTCTTCCATGAAAATTACTCTCTAGAGTAATCACAACGTGTCAGCTCCTGACATAAATGATTGAAGCGAAGCGATTAGGTTGATTAAAAAATTGATCTAAAAATTAAATTTATAAAATACCTAGATATATAATTCATAGAAAAGAAATCTTTATTCTTGGCGTGTTCCACTATCGATAGACAAAAAGATAATTCTTCTGGGGGAAAAGCAAAAGAGGTGGTAGTTTTTAAAATAGTGTTCTGAATAGAGAAACATTTTTTTTAAGCAAAAAAGATAAAAAGGCCGGACAAAAAGTTGAAACGTCCAAAAAAATTTTGACCTAGGGCGCTTGATTCGTTAAAGACGATTTTGATATTACTCGATTAATTAAATTCGTTTTTATATTTTTGATATTATATTTATTTTTCAAATGTACGATATATTACTTTCTATTATTTCAAGTAAAAATATTTATCAAATTTTAAAAATGTTTATTTAGTAATTTGATTGTGGCTTTATGAAGGGAGAGAGATTTTAATTGAGTAATATAATCACACTAAAAATCTTTTTACTTGGCTTAATCGGATGCTGATTAATTCATATCCACCGGGATGCAAATGGACCAGTGACAAATTGCAAAGTAACCGCTTATTATTATCCAAACGTGTAGCTTTCAAATGGAAATGATCTGCTCTATCCCCTAACTACTTCTTTTTTTCTAACCAATGAAGAAATTCTCAATTCTTTTTCGTTTAAATTGTTTTTTACGCTTTAACAAAGTTGACTCCATCACTTTTTCCAACTTACTTTGTCTTTACTTAATATACCTCATTTTCTTCTCCGTTTCCTATCGATTTCAAATTCGTTTTAAGTCAGTCATTTGCGCGATATTCTTTCTATTTATTAAACTGGAATCGATTGTTGATATATCTCTATAACTAGACCTATAGCGATTAGTCATTGTAAGTGGACTTTAATTATCCTGGCTTGCCATTTGGCTTCAACCTCGGTTAACCCTTCCCATAAATCCAGGCCAAAGAAGATACTTTCTTGCGCCCTTTCGTTCCCATACTGTCAGCTAGTTGGGCTCTACCTTCATTTAATAGCCATTTTCTTGGTCTAATTTAATTCATGACTTGTCTTTAATTGTGAAAAACAGTTTTTATTAAGACAAACATTTTTTAAATTTACTCGTGATGGTGGAAAACAGCTGAAGTTACTTAATTAAAAAATAGAAAATATTAGTTTATTTATTAATGATCTCTTAACAATTATTTTAATTAATATACTTGAATAATAAAATAATAATATTAATACATTGCAAATTTTATCAGTGAGTAACACTAATAAAGTACAGGCATACAAACAAAACACTTTAAGTGTCGATAGAGTAACCTCAAAAGTGACTCGTCCGCTTTAATTTTATTAAAAAGATGAAATGATTTAATATTAATTTATTTTGAAACTATTTATGCTTTTGATCATCTATACAATATTATAATCTGAAAATGTTTGCCATGTTAAGCTTCTGATTGGGTATTGCGTCATGATAATATCATAGACTGCAGAGTTTGAGATTTATTAATAAACAAAAAAAAAGGGAATATATTTTGGGGAGGTTCTAATTTTTATAATTATTAAATATAATTTTACCTTTTTTTTTTCCCCCGTAATTTGTGTTAATTTAGTTATGAAATTTTTATTTTCATTTAAAATAAAATCCTCTAATGAATTTAGTGATACAATTTTATTTGTGGGTTAAATATAAATTTGTAGAAAAATAAAGGAATTTAATTAAAAAAATTTTCATAGAGATTCGGGTTGCGCACTCGATCGCTCAACGCAAATACAAAGTAAGCTACCTTGGAGAATGAAATTATTATTCATTAATGCATTATCAATTATCTATTTACCAAATTGATTATAAATCCAATTTTAATTAATGGTGTCAATTTCCTAGCTTCTATATGAAAGATTAGCTCAAATGGTCCGGCCACGACCTACTGGCTGGATCTGGCAGGGGACCTTAGTTTGGAATTTCCCTATGGATAACATCCAAGTAAAATATTAACGAAAGAAATTGTTTTTTTTTTTAGATATAAATAAAAATAAATAAATAAATTTATTTAAGACCTGCTTAGAGGCACAAGTCCTGGGTGGCTAGGTCCAATCAAACACAAATACAAATTTATAAATTACATAATATATATATATATATATATATATATATATATACATGTATATAACCTAACCCCTCTCTCTCTCTTTCATGGATTAATCAAAACTTAGACATTGAAAAAGTAAATAGAAATCTTCTATGTTTTTCTGTTAGTGTGTTTTTCTTGTTTATTTGATTGCCTTTATTCCAGGTGGTGTTTGCGAAATATCCTCGTTATATTTGTTCCGGTTGCCTAAGGGTGGAGAGAGGCTTGCGATTCGATTGCAAAACTTTGTCATAAAAGAAAAAATATACATATATATCGTAATGCGAAATAAATTGTGAGGGTTTCTTTTTTTTTCTCAAATAAATATTTTTTGAGGAGTTTTATTCTTACTTATAGCTCTCTCTCTTCTCTCCTTTTAATATATGATCTTTAAATAAAAATATTTCGTAAGACATTTAAACAACTATTTTTACATTCTTCTATCTATATATTTGTAAAGGGAAATTGAGAATCCAAGTTGAGGTTTCAACGGAAATATCCGTTTTGAGATAGCTGAATCTAAAAAAAACCAGGGCTGGTAAAATATCTGTCTGTCTGTATATTTTTAAACAAGATTTCTCAAAAACCAACTAGTACTTTACTGATACACTTTTTTTTTTCATTTTCTCAAAATTCGCCCTAACGATTTTATTTAAAATTCATAAAATAATTATTTATTAGATGATCTTTGAAATATATTAACCCTTGTCCTAATCACTAAAACTCATTGAACAATTCTCTAAAACTAATCGAACAATTAATCGAAAAATCAAGTTAGCAATTCATAATAGTTCCCGATCTTTCAGCCAATAAACAAGAATTTGTTCTTGCAATCGATGGTAATTCATTTCACAAAATGAATTTATTTATTTGGTCCTCCTATTTTAAAATTAAAATTCAATGTTCTGCAGTTCACATATCTAGACAAAGCTCTCCATCCTTAATCTTAATATTAATAATTCCTGAGCAACTTTTTTTTTTCTTTTTTATTTAATAAGAGGATTATTTTTGATTTTGAGATTTTGTTTTGACTGTTAAGACTTTTATTAATTTGTATAACGAATATTTACGAACATACTATTAATATATTTCATTTTAATATATAGATTCGTACATATTTGCAAATGATAATAGATTAAACAAAACAATGAGATAATTTTACTTAATAAGATAAATTATAGAGTAATTGATTAAAAAAGGAATTGTTTTTAAGTATAATTCTCCGCAAATTACAATAATAATGATTAAGTAATATTGATTCATATTTCGAAATGATAAATTATTATGATAACTCTTTATTATTAGAATCTGTCTAGAGCTGTAATGAAGCTTAACTGTTTACCCAATAACTATCTCGAATATTGCATGCCATAAAGCTCTATCTAAGTGTTTCATATAAATTATTAGGCCATTTAATCAAAAACTCCTCATTTATTATTAACAAAAATTTTATTCACGAAGTTTATTGATTAAACATAACTGAATATTATTTTTTTTTTAAATAGCCTCAGTATTATAACCATTTGGCAGACCAAAGTGATACATAATCCTCCTAAAAACCTTAACGAAAATGCTCATTAACAGCAACCCAATTTCATATTAATATGAACATGGGTCAAACGTATATAATATAGACTTTTAATATTCATAAAAGAAACCTAATATTAAATAAATAGATAAATAAATAAATACGCATATAAATAAATAAATAAATAGATTGACAAACAAATAAATAAAAGAATAAAAAAATAAAATAAAAAATCTATATATACTCTCTCCTGGAGATGAAGAACTGTAACGTGTTAACGGGATGAAACGAATTAAATTTTTGAACATAATAAATAAGAAAAATAGAGGAGTTCTTCTCAGGAGATCAAGAAACTTGAGATTAAGCCAGATTAAAGGAGAACTGGAATTAATTATTTTGGATTTATTTTAGAGCATCAATTCGGAAAAAGGATAATGCTTGAAAAATAATTTTTTGAAAAAATAAATTGTATAAGATCCTTCATTTAATTTTAATTAACATAGCCATTTTTTCAATTTTATTTATGTACCGTGTGTTTGTTACTTGATAGAAGATTGGCATTCCAAATAATCTGCTGGATTTTTTAGATTTATTGCTCTAGATCGAACCAACCACGCATGCTCATTTGTTAATTTCTAGGGTCGTCGGCTTTTGTTTGTGTTTATAGAGAAATTCTGCAGCAATTAATCGAAAGACCCAATGGTGAGTCTGCCATTTGATTAACTCACCTCCTGCAACCACACGTTAACTTATTTATGGTACGTCTATTAACATTTATACCATTGACTTATTAACACTAAATTTAAAAAATATCAAAGGGATGTGCCTGTGCGAATGAGGAAACCAGCCCTGAGATGATGGTTAGACACGATCGAAACATCGGCATGTCTTTGAAGCAATAAAGGGTTGAGGAAGAAACCAAGCGTCTTTTTTCTTTTTTTTTCAATATCAAAGAGTTCTATTATTTACAATATTATTAGCTATTAGACACATATTAGACTTATCATTAGTAAATTTCTTCCTTGTATTTTAATTTAATGATTAAGGCAGTAAACTTTTCAATTCTGGGATCAATATATTTTCTTGTTTATATGAGAAAAGAATTTATTTATTCTTCATGAAGTGACGCATTTATGGTTACTCTACTTTCTTGAAGCTATTTCTTTTGCCAGAATATTACTTTACTTTTTTAATTGCCAGACACCACAAATGGGAATTGAATTAAATGATATGCTAATATAATATGTCAATTATATAGTAGTTTTCAAATATTATAATTTCCTATAAGACTGTAAGTCAATATTTAGTTTAGGATTAATATAAGGAAATAATTGTGTTGATTGCGCATAAATGGACTAAAAACGTGATATAAACTCAGCCTATCATTCAGAACTGAAATAAGCAAGGTTTTTTTCTCTTTTTAGTTATATGAAGAAATTCAACCAAAAGAAAATTTTTTTTTCAATTTTTCTCATTGCTTTGAATGGGTTTCTTTAAAATTAAAAGTTTCTAATTAAAACAGAGTATTCATTAGAGTGTATGCAGTTTAATTAACATATTCACTGTTTCAATTTTGTTTATATATTATATTATATATATTACTTCTACTGCCAGTATTGAATTTAATAATAATCTCTCGGAGTGACAATAAACATGTTTTGTTTGCTTTTTAATTTGTTGATGGGTTGTTTTCGCCTCGATGGCTCGCTAATTTCTTCGTTATCTCCTTTACTTATTTGACTTTCTTGATTCTCTTCAATAGTGACATATGAAAGCCCTTTGGAAAATTCCAAACTAATTATTTAATAATTTCTCAAATGGAATAGATCAGATGAGAGATTTCAAAAATGAAATCAACGATCTGTAAAATTAATAAGTAGGCTATTTCAGAGTTTTCGAGGTCATATATAATAAAATTAAAATTAATTAAGATTTTATTAATTCAAACAATGAGTTCTAATGAATATATATAAAATTATATATCGAAATCAGAAACATAACAGCCTACCCGATCCTTCCACATGAAGAGGGGCACTTTAATTTTGAGTAGGATAAAACAGTTCGTGATTTTAAGGCAAACCAGGTTAAAATTCAACGATTACAAAAACTTATACCATTTTTATATAGCTAACTCTATTTGAGGTTGGGGACATTGAAATAGTCAATATTGATAACCTTCAAAGCCAAGGATGTGAGTTCGGATCCCAGGCCGTCCGATGATTAATTTATTTAAACCATTTGGATACCAATTGATGTAAATAAATATGCCTGGATAATTTATTTCGAAATAGCCATATATGTATACGAATCGTTTATAGTCTATATCAGCAATTCTCAATCACTACTCGCGACATATTAGTGTTATGTGTGCCAAATTTTGTAGAATTAATGTAATTAAATAAGCTAACAAGCAATAAAAAAAAAGCAATGGGTGGTAGCGGCCCCTTTAATTAAGCGTTTACTTTTTGTTTCTTATCATTTTTATAGACCTATTCACCAGTAAAATTAAAATAAATAATGTATATGTATCATGAGGCGTTTTTACAATATTTTAGCCTGCCGGTAAACTTAAAAATATTTGAAAATGTTCCGACAAAACAAAAAAGTTTTTTTTTATTTTCTAGCAATACATATAAGAAGGAAATACAATTATCCAATAATATTGGTATACTGAGAAAAATAAAAAAAATAAAAAAATAAATTTATTAATAAATACATTATAATAATTTGTCATCATAAACTTTGTACTGGAGATTGAATGAAAAAGGCAGTTAGTTATGCAGATGGGTTGGTTTATAGTCCAAGTTCAAGGGGTTTTAACAGTCGATACTCCTCCTTCCCTTGCCTAGGCGAATGCATCCAAGCTTCTTCAGTTTAATACAAAATGTTTAAATATTAATTTTAACATACAATTTGGGAATTTTTCTATCCGAATATATAACATATGAATTGATGATTTAATTTATTCTGTCGTCAAGGAAATGAATCATTCACCTATCTTTATATCTCAGAATTTCAAAAAATATTTTTGAATTAATGGGTAAAAAACTAAAAGAATTTCAAAACAAGTTTTTTTTTTCAACTGTTAGAACTAATTTTGTTATAAGTTAATGTTTATATCTCATATGAATCGGATAGAGTTCGAAAAATCATTTAAAATATTTATATATATATATTATTCTAAAAAAAAAAAGGTATTTTTAACGGAAAGAAATAAAAGTAGCATTTTTATTTAAAGATAACTCTCAGGCAACATTTTGTTATAAAATTTGTAACTTCTTAAATAAGAGAGCTACACACACATACACACATGTGTGTACGTGTGTTGCGATGACTAACCTGCCTAAAGAAGTTACAAATTTTATAACAAAATGTTGCCTGAGAGTTATCTTTAAATAAAAATGCTACTTTTATTTCTTTCCGTTAAAAATACCTTTTTTTTAGGGCTTTATAAAATTAGAAATTGAAAGATTTTTTTTGATCTTTTTTTAATCTTATTTGCGATTCAAAATCACTTTATATGATGGTACTGTTATTGTATCAATAAAATTAATCATTACAAACTTAATTAGTTTATGTGTGATCGGAATATTTATTTCAAAATATCTAATATACATTTAAGAAAATTTTCTGCCCAACCAGATATCGAATCCACATATCCCGGGCAGGTATGATAAACACTCTCTACAAAGACTTTTACTGCTAGAAATATTTATATATATAAAGACAAATGGTTTTAAATCAATGAGGCAAATTTAAATTAATCATTTCACTTCATTACTTTGATTGAATTTGGTTTTCTAGTTTAAAAATCCAGATAATCACACTCTTTTAGATTAAGCATTAGAGAGGGATGAGGCAGAGAAACGATTTCTCGTCAAGGACATTAATCAATTAAATTCTCTTCCCTTTCTGTTAGCCAGATCTGCTTTCAATTTCATTAAAATTAAATTATTTAACATGAACAGGATTCTATTTAACAGGTGACCACGGGAGGGCAGCTGATTCTTTTATGGATTCAGTCAAATCTCTTCACCTTAATTTAGAACATACGATTACTTGGTTTGTCTCTTTAAATTTTATTTAGAGTTATTATTCATGATATAAAGAAAAGTAGAGATTTTGAAAGAAGACAAAATCTTCTCAATTGTCTTTTATTACCTATTGAAAATAATTAACAATATAAGTGCATATTTTTATAGATAGATAAGAACTTTGTCTTTTCTTTCATAATCTAAAGAAATTCAAACTTAGGGTAGAATATTATATCTTGAATAAAAAGAATTCACTGATATTTAAAAAACCTGACTGTCTTTGTGATTCTTTGTCTTTCTCTAAATTACCAGCACCTTTTTCTTTATGTTTACTTATTTATTTTCTCCAAAAACAACTTAATTTCTTAAAAGTTTTTTAATACCTTTTCGGCATCTGAGACTATTTAGAATCAGTTCTTATTTATTACTATTACTTAGGAGCTAATAAAATAAATTTTTGTCACTCAGGACGGGAAGCGAGCCACTAATCTTTGGTACGTGCGGCGAGACCTCTAACATCTACAACAAAACTCTAAAGCTTCTTAAAAGTTGTCCTCGAATTGTGTTTCTTTATATTAAGGGAATAAGATATCAAACTCATTTGGAACCGCGGACTATTTTCCATCCAATTGTACCTTAAGGAGACCGTATAAAATGTTATTAACAAAACTGTATTATTTGTAGAGAGCGTTAAAAAAAAGCATTTCATTTTGATAAAAAAGTTTTTAATTTTCTGCCAAAATTTTTTTAAACTATCTTAAAAGTCTAATTTTTTGTAAAACAAAAAATATTAGTTTTCGATATTTAAAAAAGCTGTTTTATTTGGTTATTTATTGTATTGATTTAAAACACGTGACAAGAAGTTTCATCAAGACATTGAGAAAGATTGGTCTGAATATTTTAATTAAAAAAATATTAGATAAAAGTATTTAATAAAAGATAAATAATAAGAAAAAATTATTACAATCTCGTTTTTATTCGTTACTGGTCTTTCTGGTTCGTTAAAAAAGCTAGCAATCAAATATAGATAGAAAAAAAAGTAATTTTATTAAATGAAAAATTGGCACTTCGAGGTAGCGAGTCTAGAGGTATTTTTTTTTTTTTTTGTTAATCTTAGATAATAAAATAAAGGGAAAAAAAGTCTTAAAATCTCCAAATTGACTTCACTTTGTAAATTCAAAGGAGATATAAAAAAAAATCTCAAAATTAGAAAAAATTAGAAAAAGTCGACCATTTTGTGCTCTCTAATTATTTGAAATTAAAAGGAGAACTCATCCATCCTACTAGAGTGGGGGGAGATTCATTTTTTTGTCTGGTGTTGAGAGTTATTTGGTATTTTATTTTTTAGTGGATCTTATTTCTTTATTAGTTTTTTAATTTTTGTAATTTAAAAAAAAATCTATTTTACTTGTTTTTATGCAAATTTCTTGCAGAAATTTGTTCTTTTTATGGCTTTGTGGGATATTGAATCTTTGAAATTTAAGAAAATTTAAGAAAATTCGAAAAATTGACGGGATAAATAAATTACAGGGAGACTAGAATCAGAGAAAATCCATAACAAAGATAAAATAAAATTTCGTAGAAAAGGAGAGCCTCAAGGATGCAAAACTCTAGATCATAGTCTTACATGATGCTGTCTCAGTTTCAATTTTGGCATTTCGAATAAAATGGAAAATTTATAAGACATTCTTTGAAAGTTACAAAAAATTGTTTCATAGGCCGCATACATGCGCAGGTTGCTCTACGACTACTCTTTTATTAAATGAAAACTATTTAGAAACTAAAGTGTTTAGTTTTTTTTTTTTTTTTTTTTTTTTTAGAATATTATTTAAGTATATATTATGATTAAAATAAATGTTTATTCTACTTTTTATTTTAACTCATTATTTATACGGCCCAACTGTTTAAGTATATTCCTATTTATTTTTAAATTTTTTAAAATAAATTTAATTAAACTTACAAGAGAGAAATATCTAATTACTTTCTGGAATGATTATAGCCTATATAAGAAGTAAGAAAAAAATTGTCAAGTGAGATATTTTGTTTTTTCTATATACCATGTTGTTTATAAATGAACAACTTTTTAAATGCAAGAGGTGTTACGCGGATTTTAAGAGATGGCATTTGTCAAGTCTAACGAAAGAAAGAAACACTTTTATTTCTTTTATTATGCCCAAAAGAAGAATAAACATTTCTTTTAATCATAATATACTTAAAATATACTTAAATAATATTATAAAAAAAAATAAACAACAACTAAATTAACACTTTTTATTTTTTTTAGTTTTCATTTTATAAAATTATTAATCTTTTTTTCGATTTGAATTGCAACAATACAGAGCTTGCATATTGTTTAATTTTTTTTATATCCCCCCCCCCCCCCAGGTGGCCAAGAGGTTAGAGATACTGACATTGTCAATATTGATAACCTTAAAAGCCAAGGGATATGGGTTCGGATCCCAGGCAGTCCGATAAAAATTTATTTAAATCAAATTGGATACCAATTGATTTAAATAAATATATCTGGATAATTATTATAGTAAAAAACAATTATATAACTTCTAATGTCTATATGGCCTCAGATGCCGAAAAGACAAAAAAAATATAACAAATTTTTTTATATGAATTTTTTCAAGCAATCAGAAATTTTTTTTGTAATGTGAGTCTAAAGGAAATCATTTTAGTCATTTGAGCAAGAAATGCCGACCCGTTTGCGCATCATTGTCATCACTTTTTACAGTTCACATCGACTCTAGTTTATAACAAACCCCCAAGTCTTATATCGTGATCTATGATTAATCTGTGCATACCAAAATTTTATGATAGTAAAGAGGGTAGTTGATAAAAAATAATCTAATGGCAGACTATTTGGCTAAACGAGTAAACATGGTTGGTACTTCTCTTCATATAAGAACTTGATGTAAATTATCTATTTAAGAACTATTAGGAGGGTTAATTGAAGGAACTCAAGTGTCCTTGCCCTTCCAATATAAACAAAAATATCCCTCTGGTTCACAAAGTCAGTTATACAAAATAGAGATCTGAATGCTCCCACGCTACCTCCCCAAAAACCTTTTCCTATCGTGGATAATATTGTTTCTACAATTTTAGAAAGCCAGTTTTAGATGGTTATTTCCATCGACATACTCTATTTACTTTAAGTGAGTATCTGAGAGGACAAAAACATAATATAATATAAATAATAATGAGAAATTTAAATCGAGAAAAAAATTTTATCCTCCATGAATTTCCAATTTTTTTTTGCCAATTTGGAAATTAGGTAACGAGAATGCATTTTATGTAATCTATTAAAAGAGATATTTCATTTACGAGGAAATATTTGTTAACTGATTCTATTAAATTATATTTTTCTATTATTAAATTTTTTTAGTCTTTCGACATCTGAGGCCACTTACACTCCGTCCATATTTATTTAAACAATTGGTAGCGAATATAAATAAATATATTTCGTCGCTTGGGACGGGAAGTGAACCATTGTCCTTTGGATCAAGAAGCAAGGCCTTTGTTTCTGAGCCAGAGGTCTATTATTAAATTTATTTTTGTTCTTCCTAGAAATAGAGACACTATTTTAACAGATCTCCATTTTGGTTGCCTATCTTCTAGGCGACAAGATAATTTTTTTAAAAAATTACTAAACAAAAGAATTAAAATAACGACAGTTGTTATTAAATATTTTAAAGTAATAATAAATTTTATAATTATGAGTTTTCGAGTCACTTTAATTATTTACATATTTAAAATTATTACATTTATCACTCTTCATACTTTTATACTTTTAAACTATTATATTATCATATCATACTATTATATTAATAAAAAATTGTCTATTGTTTACTTTTTTAAACTGAAAAATTTTTTAAATAGGATAATCCTAAGATCTGTTTATTCTGGCCTAAGCATCTAAGCCTAAGATTTCTTCCTGGAGATTCAGCACTCTCGGCAGGGCGGTAGTATTCTCGCTCAAGTCACAGTGGGAAGTCTTCTGTAGTGCCCTCGTTCACGTCTGAGAGAGGTCTTCTCACCACGAGTCAACGAGAAGTCTCTTCCCACCTTGGCCAGACATCACCCCGAAAAACTCCGAGTTCGACCTCATGATTAATTATTTACTTGCAAATTTTAGGAAAAAATTTACCATACTCTACCTTTTAGTGTTATTGTTTATTTCTCTCCCTTCTTTTTTTTTTTTTTTTTTGATTTGATTTGATTGAAATATTTCGGAAAATTTAGGCAAGAGGATAGTTGTGTAAAGTAATGAGTCATTCTAGATAGCGCAGATCCTGCCTCGAAGTGTTATAAAGAATATATTCAAATCACTAGAGAGGATGATTACTTAAAATTTTATTAACTTTTTTTTTTTGGATGACAACAAAACAAAAATCCTTTAAAGGAAATACGGTGAATTAAGCAGAACAGCAAATCCCACTGACTAGACATTGGGTTAGAGCATTTTTCACCTCGAATAAAATAAATCCTTAATTTGGTTCCGGATTGTACTAGAAAGAGAACAGGATTCTAGTAAAGAAGAATTCATTGTACTGAATAATTTTCAAATTTTCATGCAGCTCTTCCGAAAATCTCTTTTCTCCCCACGCCGCAAAGAAGAGGATTTCTAAAGTGCCACTTATCTTTAAAAAGAGAATCAAAAAGCTTTTTAAGATATTTTATTCTTTTTGTATTCATTAAATATATCAAAAAAAAAAAAAATTGGAGGTGAAGTAATTTGGTCCATTATTGAACTGCTGACTCATCATTCGAAATCGGATGAGATTTCCTATTGATTTCGGATTGATGTTGAATAAATAATTTTAACATTTTAAAATATTTAAAGAATTCCTTTTTTTAATTTGAATAATATATTGATAGTATAGTAGAGATAGCTCTATTAATATTATTTTTCGTTTTGTACAAAATTCATTAATTTAGGAATTATCTTGCAAACCTTTTGGTGAGTGTAGGTAATATTTAATTAATACCTCTGGCACAGCTTTTTTGAAAGTAGACAGATAGTTCTCTTTTTCTCTCATTAAAAGATAATTTAAAAATGATATTCCATCGAAATATATTAATATTTTAAAACATTTACTGATTTATTATTAGCTTTAAAATATCAAAATATTGAGATAATTTTGCAGAGAAAAAAAATTGTAATAGCCTAATTTGTTTAAAAAAATCTTATTTTATAAATTATATTATTCACTTCATATCATTTCACTGGGGAACTATCAAACAATGTTTGTTCTTGATATGTTTGTTATGAAATTTATACCTAATATAAATTTCATAACAAACAAAGTTTATATATTGAGAGAAAATGGATATATCATATTTAGACAGCTTCAAATTTAACTTAATTTAGTTAGCCCTGTCCCTTTGGTGCAGGACTTTGCTTCACGTACCAAAGGTCAGTGGTTCGCTTCCCGTCCTAAGCGGCAAAATTCATTTATATTATATTGCATACCAATTGGTAGATAAGGACTGAGTCTAAAAAAATTAATTTAGAAAAAAGCCTTTTATTTTGTTCTAAATAAGGCCTTCTCATTTTCTAGTGTTCAAAACTTTACATTTAGATTTTTTTTTTTTTAAAGAGGATTTTCGAAAATTAGATCTCTTTTCTGAAACGGGAAATTAAGGGAAATTGTTTATTTAAGATAAAGAATTAACTTTAATATAGCAACGCATCAAAAAATAAATAAAATCATGATTAAGTTGCCATTTTCTTTAGATCTGTAAAAAAACGCTGATCATATTGGAATATTTGTCTGAAAATGAAAACAAGCATGAATAAATCATAAATATTTACGTAACTAAATTAACGCGTCCACTCAAATACTCCAGATCGACTATATTCTTTTCCGATACTGCTGGTACATCAGTTCTATTAATAAATATGTTAATTGAAATTTTTATTTTTAATTGGCATTTTCATATTGTTGATAAGAGCCTTTTTAATATATTTTTTTTTACTCTCTCTATCATTCATTGGTTTCTAAATATTTTAAATATTTTTGGACGGAAACAATCTTCATTTCCCGTAAGGTTGTTATTTGATAGACGATTTGGTATTTCACTTCAAAGCCACATGCCCCGTAATTATCTAATACACATGTATATTTCTAAACATATACCATCCAATTCATTATTATAAATACTTATTTTGGTTTAAATTTATAAAATAAAGATGTATTTTACTCTAACTAAAATTACCATTTTACAAAATTGAATTGAAAAAACAAACAAACACATCACCTAACTCTCTCTTATCAAAGATATGGAAAGCTAAATGATGTGCTGTCACACCAGTTTTTTCACATCCGACCCTTTAAGTAAATGTTCAATACAGCCAATTTAATCAAAATCGTTAAAGAGAAAATCACAAAAAACTAAAAAAGTACATCAGTAAAGTACTAGTACTCTGGCCGATTTTATTCAAAAGCTTTGAGATGTAAGCGACGAGGTTACCTAGCTTAAATATCAGCCTCGAATTTTTTTCGTTTTTGAGAAATCTTGTTCACGCTCCCCCTCCCCTCCAGACCATTTTTTTAGACTTAGGAGACCTCAAAACGTGTATTTCCGTTGCATCATTTTTTTTTGCGATTGGAATACTTTCTCACTATATATTTCATATATTGATAAGAAAAAGTAAAAATGAATTATTCATATTTAATTTACAAACTTTCCATTATATATTATAGTTTAAAATCCAAAAAGAGAATGAAAGAAAAAGAAGAAATTTCTAGAATCCATTAATTTATTTGGTAAAAATGCTTTTTCAAAAAGGATATATGATTTATTGAAATGAAAAAAAAAAAAAAAAACAAAACAGAAAGAGTTATTAATATATTTCGATAAAGGCGAAAACAAAATTGAAAATAAAAATATACTAATATGGAAGAAAAAAATGAATCGTTGCTAATTTATTTCAAGAACCATGTGAAAAATGACCATTCTTTTAATAGAAGTGTGTGATAGCATCAAAACGGGGCGGCATCAACACGAACCCTGCAATCGATATGGAAAACGTGACGTTTTCGGTGTCTATAGTTTTTCCAAGAGAATTTTGCAATAAGCGATATATTTCATTGTAATTTGTGTTTATACGAGAAAAGCGTGCCTTCACCATCCCACTCTCAAAATATAAATCATCCCCAACTGTGATGACATTGGGTATAATAGATAGTTAGATTTAAGAGAGAAAATTAATTCTTATTCTACACCTCGAATCGTAAAGAGTAAACTTTTAGCCTCTCAGCTTGGGAAAAATTATCCTTTGTGATTTCATGTTCTCTCGATATAAACAAAAATAATAGAAAATATTTTTACAATTTATTTCTCCATAGTTCAGTATTATAATTATTCGGGGTCTTATGGGATTTTTGTTTTCATTTAAAAAAATCATTTACTGGAAGAGAGAGATGCATGCTCTATTGCCTAGAATTTATTTCCCTCAGAGGGGACTAAAATTTATTGTACCTGGAGCTGAATAAACTCGTCCGTTTTTGGTTGTTGGAAGGCAACTCAGACCATAAATGCGTAGTTGTTATATCCTAGAAATGAACAAGTGAGCATGCGTTGTTCACTCTAGAACAAATTAATCAAATACATAGTTATGTTGCCTAACTTTCAGAAGCCAAACACAAATTAATATATATACTCTAGGGTATAGTCTATATTAAATTCTGTTTTTAAAAATTATTTTTAGCCTTAGCTGATGATAGCGACTGAATGCATGCTTAATATTCATTCTTTGAAGATTGGCTAAAATTGAAAATAAAAATTATCAACTCAGAATTTATTTTTCTTTCTTTAAATTTAAATTTATAGTGAAAAAATAATAGGCTGTTTCGTTTTGGATTTGAAACCATATTGCTCATGAGCAACATGGGAAGTGAAATGATTAAAAACAAATGCGCAGGATGATTCCAAACTAGTTTGAAATCCATTGTCTAATAAACCTAATAAACACTTGGACGTCAGATGATTATCACATATATATATATATATATATATATATATATATATATATATATCCTGACTTTCAACATTCATTATGAAAACACTCACCTAAAACAAAACATTTTGAAAAAATTTTTAAATTTTAATATTTTAAAATTTTGTCGTTAATTTCATTTAATCGATTCATACATATACTCCATGCCATGTTGTTAACACATTATAAAACTCAAGCCTATATTATTTCTAAACAATAACCAAGATTAAATCATGTTTCATCAAAACAAGAATATTCAATTATGTTATCAGAAAAATAAATATCTGTTATTATAATGAAAAGATTTTTTTAGAATCATCTAGACATTTTTATATTTGCACACATTTATTAAATGAGATTAAATTTTGTAAAAAATATTCCTTTTCTGAACCTCCTTGAGTCCGAAAAGTTCATTTTTTGAACTATGTCTGTGTGTATGTTTGTTACACG
>JAAAKE020083469.1:7533-19136 GCA_010014785.2 Anisolabis maritima | reverse complement strand
CGGTTGCAGAAGGAGTTCAAGGTTATGGCCACTGTGTTTTGGGATGCTCAGGGTGTTATCTTTATAGATTATCTCCTAAAGCACAGGAGAGTACTATGCGTCGCTATTGGACCAACTGAATAAAAAATTAAAGGAAAAACTGCATTTGGCTAGAAAAAAAAGTGTTCAATCACGATAATGCACCGGCTCCTTCATCGGCAATTGCAACGGCAAAATTAGTTGAATTTCGATTCGAAATTCTTCCTCATGCACCTTACAGTCCAGATTTAGCTCCGTCCGACCGAAAAATTGGCTTAATGGTAAAGGATTTTCATCAAATGAAGAAATGATTGCAGAAAGAAACGATTATTTTGATTTATTTGATTCATCGTATTAAAATGATGGTAATATATAACGATGGGATTAAGAATGTTGAATATCGTTGGAACAAGTGTATCGAGCTAAAAGGAGACTATGTCGAAAAGTAAAGTTAAAAAAACTCGAAAAAACAATCTTCTATGTTAGTTACCTCACTTTTCAGAATGCCCTCGTTTAAGAATTAAAAACAATAAAAACTCAGAACACAAAAAAAATGCAATTAAAAAACTCAAAATTTTCACAAGGCGTTAAACTTATCTAAAAGAATTCAAAAATAAATAAAAAAAATACTTTGGTAGAATGGACTTAACATTTATTTAAAGATAATGTTTCTTATTAATTTACAAAGTTTTAAAGTAAATTTGACAACATGACTAAAACGCGAGTTCTTTTGGTCATCCAGTTTATATGCTTTCAAATAAGATAGAATTATTATGGCTGTAAATGAAACATTTAATTTTTTTTATTATTGTTTTAATCCAATTTTTTTTATATATTTTTAAGAGGGAGGGAGTGCGCCACTAATCGACATTTAAAAAAATGGGGGACCCGAATGAAAAAATTTTGAGAATAGTTTCTTTTCACTCAAAGGACTTGAGAGAAGATATATACCCTATTAGAAAAAATTTGAGGAAATTATTATTTTGCATGTCTTTCTTAAGAATTCCCACCCTTTTTCACTATCGTTAACAACACCATTTCATTGTCCTGGACTGCAAAATGATTGTTTATAACGGTATTAAACTCAATGTTTATTAGACATTATAAATCCATTTTGAAACGTGCGATCAATCACTCGATTTCCTTTCGAAACATTAAATCTATTAGTATTATAATCAGCCCTCTCTCAGGCACAAATGGATTATGATCTCTGATGTCGATTTATAATAATATTCCATTCAATTCAGAAATAACTTATGCTGTTTAAGTGAGACAAGATTATATGAATAGAGAGAATTTTAATAAACTTAATTGTTTCAACTAAAATTTTTCATTAAAAAAAAATATTAATTGAAAAAATATTGAATATTTGAGAAGTGAAGATAAAACATCAAAGCAGTAATCATCCGATCTAAAAAGTATTTTTAAGTTTTATTCGTTTGAAAACATTTGTTTTTTGCTTCTTGGTAGGTAGGCAACGTAAAATGACTAACTCATAACTAATTTTTTCATTGATTGCTCTTCAAGACCAAAATATGCATGATCAGTTATTTTTTTCTGGGCAGATTTAACAACTGCGCCTCCGCTTCAGAAGAGTTATTGAGGAATTAAAAAAATTTATTAGTGAGTTGGTTATTTAAGTTGCCTATCTTCCAGCAAGAACTAATTCATATGTTCAATTTCAATCGAATTTTTAATTAGCAGTTGATTAGACTTTCTTCCATGGTGTCACATATAGCGTGAATTCTCTACCTCTTGGACCCCCATGATATTTTCTTAAAATTTTTCATTTCTAACATTTATTTTTAATTATAATTATTATAGAAAAAATAATAATATAAAGCCCAATTGAAGAAGGGAAGAGTAAATGGCCTTTTGTTGACCAAATAGTGAGCTTGATTTTTTTTTTTTTAATTTCAGGTCCTACTCCAGGATTTAACAAACACACAAAGGGATAAATTTTTTCATTTTCATCCCTTTAGGGGAATTATTATTGTAATTTTTTAAACAAATTTAATGGATAACTCCGTTTTCAAATCGATATCCCGAGCTTCCACATATGATTTAAAGGGTATTACTTTTTAATCTTATTAATATAGGAATTTTCAAAATAGGTTTCATCACACGAGAGGGTACTAAAGAAATATACACCCAAAAAATTTAACAAATTTTACTCAACTATATTAATCCCGTGTCTTAGAGGTCAGATGCAGTGACATTGTCATTATTGATAATCTTAAAAGCCAAGTCGAATCTAAATATTTAAGTATAACCTTGGGAAATCTTTTAAAGCCCAGTGTCTATCTCTACTTATTGACCTACAGGAATTATCTCCGAGTACGTTAGAGTTGAGACATACTTTTATTTAATATAAGTACAATTTTAATGAATGAAAAATAATTTTTTTTTTTGTAAATGCATTTTTTATAATTTTAGGATTTTTTCTGCCTAATACAAACATAAATGCCAGACGGAGACCCGCAATTGGACTTGGTTTCCCGGCATTGTGGAATTTATTTCTTTGAAGGAAGTTTATGAAATTTAGCTATAAAATTTAATAAATAAAATTTGCATTTCGGATAGGTATAAAACAAATTAGGGTTTTAAGTAAAATTCCTAACGTTTTTTTTAATTAATTAAAATGAAGTAGAAAATTTTAACATATATTTCATATTAAAGTATTAAATTAACTTTTATGAAATGCCGATAAAGTATTTTCATTTAACAGTTGAAAATGCTTTTCAATTACTTTTAAAATTATCAATGAGAATAATTTGAAAATAACTCTTGAGTAAGAAAATAAATCAATATATATAGAAAATGGACTTAATTAACAAACATATGTTAAGCTGTTAATCTGTTAAGTATGTTCACATCCATTACTTATACTAAATACAAATACCAGACAGGTATTTAATCACTCATTTCAGCTTTGTTGTCCAGCCAAAACAAAATTGTTGCCATTCTAGCTTTGAACTTTTAAAATAATATAAAAAGGTTAAATAAATCAATTAACTCTCATGAATATTTAAAATTTCATTCTGTTTTCCACTGTATAAAAATAGAAAAATAAAAAAAAACCTTTCTTTAAATCAGAGATCAGTTGCACATACAAACCGCAAATATTCAAAAGCTTTTTATGAACGACCTAATTAAGGTCTTCCTTGATTATTTGAATTTAACAAATCTTAATTGCAAACAAAATCCGAAAAAATAATTAAACTTAAATTTATACAAAAGTAATTTTTAAATTGCTCTTTGTTTTAAAATATGCACTTTTTACTTTTTTTTAATAATTATGGTTAATAATAGTAACTTAATTAAGTTTAGCGATTATGATTTAACTGAGCTAAAACTGAAAATTCTGAGCTATTTTTGTCTGTCTCCCCCTCTAACGACATTCTGAGCGACGGTTTCCATTGATTTTTCGATTAAAACAGAGATTCCCAAACTATGTGCCGCGGCTCCCTTGGGCGCATACACTAACTTCTAGGGGCGCCACGAATACTTCCAATTAAAAAGAAAAATTTCTTTTGGAAATTGAAGAAATTAAAACTAAAACTATATTGGTATAATATATTGTATTATAAATTATTTTACTCAAATTTATGTTCATGTCACTGAAAAATTGTATTATACTAAGGGCGCAGTAAAAATTTCCGAGCTTCTAAGGGCGCCGTGTATTTCAAAGCTTGGGAACGTCTGGGTTAACAAATATATTTCTTCTGGTATATTTATATTTTTCAAAGAAATCAACTCAAAAACTTGCAAATATCTCAATTTTTTAATTAATTTGTTATATCTCTTTCCAATTATTTTATTTATTTATTCATTATTATTCAAAAAAATATTTTCAAACTTTAATCTTTTATCTTTCAATATTAAAAAAAAAAAAAAATTTGTCTAAATCATAGATCGAAAAAAAATAATGCATTTGTTCATCAAGTTAATATTATAATCTAAAGTTGCAGATTAATTTAGCAATATTGAATCATTGATGCCTTGGGAGGAAAAATATAATTTTTTTTTTTTTTTTAATTTTAATCCCTAAAAAAATACACCAATCAATATTATTTTATTCTGAGAAGTTTAATTTAATTTAAAAATAAAAATAAAATAAGATAAAATAATTAATTTTGAATATTTATAAAAGAAAATTGTATAAAGTTAATAATAATTTATAACTGTTTAGAATTAGTCTCTTGCATTATTCAAAAGAAAAGTTGCGTGAAAGAGGGAGGGAGTGCAATTCCAATTTCTATTAAAATATCCACCAATATAACTTTTGAATATGAAGGATTGTATTTCCAACTTAGTTAAGTCTCATATTCCTTTTAGATTTCATCAAAATAGAGGACAAACCTGACTAAAAATTAACTTTTTTTTTTTTTTTTTGTTTTTATTTGATTCTCTTGAAATTTGTCTGCTTTTATTAACTAGAATAAAATCGATCTATTGATTTACATATCAAATTTAATTCCCAAATTTCAAACTTCATTTTTCATTTAAAACTCTATGAATATATTGTCTTTGACTAAGAGTTGATGGAAGAGTTGGAGGAGTGAAGGAACGTAAAAAAAAAAAAAAACAATCTCTTTTTAAGAATTGGAAAAATTCAACTTTTTTATTATGCTGTGGTGATTTAAATTCGATGCAAAGACAAAAAGTTATTTATTAAAATAAATATGCATAATAATTGAAGAATATAATTTTTAAATATAATTTTTTTTTGTTTTTTTTTTTTTAAATTATATTAGATGTATTAAATTATTACGAGGATAAATAACTATATATTATCCATCTATATTTATTTATACTAATACTTGAATCTCTTCTTTAATGAATCGAGTAATTTTGTATATAGGTATTATTTTCCTAAAGTTAGTGTTTAAAAAGATATTTTGATAATTCAGAAAAATGCAGTACACTTCAACTCGTTCGATTGCCATAAAAGATTGATATTATCTGATTATAGAAAAGAATCATGATTTTTTTAATCGTTTAATCATTTAGAAAACTTTATTTTTTTTAAATTTCACAGAGATTTAAATTTCGTACTTTGTATAGCCTCCTTCAATCAGGATCCAAAACTTAGAAACCATTAAATTGTTTGTTTTGAAGTATCTTCACAAAGAGCTCTTACTTCTAGTGACCCTTCACATTTAATGGTAGGTTGATAGTCAAAGACAGCGACTGCCATTTAACTGTCTTCTGGTTCAAAAATTTCATATTTCCATTATTGAAAAAAGAAATATTTTTCATTATTAATTAATTTAATAACTTTCTTACATTTTTTTTATATAGATAGAGTTAATATATAAAATTTATTGAAAAACATGATATATATATATAGGATTTAATTTTCAAGCAATAAATCTGACATATTTTTATTTAAACTTTCATTTTTACTTTATCTGAAAATATCTAATATTATATTGTAGAATATATTGGAATATAAGTTTTTTCTTGGTGGTCAAAGAGAGAGAGAGAGAGAGTATCGGTGAATTTAAATATCGACTGGGTTATTTGGTTTGTGCCCAGAGGCTTCGTGCAATGCCATAAACGCAATAAAGCCACTAAACCGCCACCCGGAGGCAACCGGCTAAAAGGCACCAAATACTAAGTGCGTGCCAAACTGGCCAGATCGTCATTCCCACAATTTTACCGGGTCTCCTCTATTCGGTTAACCCTCAACCTTCCCCACAGGCGCACTATTGAATTTCATTTATTCATAGATATTGTTCTTGTTTCTCTATTCTTTTCTCAATTTTTTTTTTTACTTTTATCTTTTTTTTAATCAATTTTAATGTCCTTAACCTTTTATATTTTCAATAAATCTATATAATCTTTTTATATTATTATTTTCAAATTTATCCTTTACTTCTGCAATGATATTTCATTTCATTTCGTTATATTTTATAACAATTCCATTTTTGATTTTTTTTTATTTATTTATTTTTTGTGGAGAAATGTAAATACGGACAGACTGACAACCACATTCTCTCTATAAATATAATAATGATTACGAATACGATTTTCCATCGAAAAAAAAAAACAATAATTTCAATTTCTTCACAATACTGAAATAATATATTGAAAAATGCTCAGATGATAAATAATTGAAGATATTTGTTTTTATTCTCCCTCTCTCTCTCTCTCTCTCTCTCTCTCTTTACCAACTTTACTCTTTTTCGCCATTCTATTCACTCTTTTATAAATCTTTAAAAGCTCTTCAACAGATTCTACTATCTAACTTTGATTTACTTAAAGTTTTAAAACAAATAAACATCTTAAAATTCTTTTAAAAAATTATTCGGATCCTTGAGTTCTTACGGGAAAAATTTTTTTTTTTCATTCATGAGAGAAAAAAAATTCACATCCATATTTTCTAATCTTACAAAACTTTTTTCTAAGTACGAAATCAATCAATTTAAAAGAATTCTTTTTTATGTGTGTATAAAAAAAGAACATATTTCCTCTCTCTCTCTCTCTCTCTCTCTTATGTTGGAAATTAAGAGCGACGGCACCACCTGGCTTACCTCATAAGAAGTTAACATTTTATTTCGGAGAAAACTTTTTATAAGAAAATATAATTCCATTAACTTTGCAAAAAATAATAAAATAACGACCTGCGACTTTTTTTTTTGGAATAATAATAGATTGCAAATGTTGAATAAAATTAATAAAATCTCAATTTTTAATCACGTTTTATATAGATGTTATTTAGGAAAAAACCAAGACTATAAAATTGCCGAAATGGTGATTTGGCAGAGAATTTCATAGTTTTAATTAGTTTTTCTTTATTTAACTATGGGTTTTAGTGAGAGAGACAAAACTTTGTCGGCTTATTGATTCCCATAAGACTTTTTTACTTTCTCTTACCAATATATTTTATTATATAAAGAAAATATTGCAACTGCACCAAAAAAATTGATGAGAATTCAACAGAAAGACACTTTTTTTTTATATAGAAACACCAAATATACTATAATAATATATAGTTGCGGGCAAAAATACTTGGGCGATCTTTTGTTATTTCTGTTTTTTTTTTTTTTATTCAACCGTTAATCAAATATATTTATTTATTTATAGTATTTAAGCTAATTATATGCAACAGACAATATGCCCTTTTATTTAACTGATCGATTAAAAAAATGATTTTATTTTCCAAGTAAGCTAATCTATAATAGCATAAATAAAAAAATATTTTATTCATAATATCCAAATATTTTATTCTAAATTAAATAAAGCAAAATCAATTTATTTATTAAAAATTTATTAAGCTGATTTAATTTTTATATTTTACAATAATTAAATGAAGGTGAATAAAAATATGGTGTGACAACCACACATCACACAACTTTCTCTTAACTAAGTCTAAATAGCCTCAGATATCGAAAAAGACTTAAAAAAAATAAAACTAAGATAAAGAAAATTGTGTGATACTATTTTTTTTTCCTAATATAAAATTGTATATTTATATAGTCATAATGGCCTCAGAAGCCGAAAAATGACTTTAAATTAAAATAATTGTTGTGATGTACCGTCACGCCAGTTTTTTTTGTGTCGGCCGCCCTAGATAGCCAGTTTACAATTTTATTTTTTAGGAATTGTATGTATTAATCAATTATCAATATTATATATTAAATTAAATTAATTAAATTACCTATTTTTTTAGTTTATTTTTTTATTTAAGATTGCAAACTTTTTCGGTAGTTCTGGCCATTAAGACTTAACAAATATATAACATAATATAGTGAGAATAATTCGTATCGATGGACTATCGATCTTACGGACATTCAACTCTTGTTTCCCGGAGGCCACCTATCCTAGATTCAGCAGTGCTTGACCTTGCTTAGTAGCAATGATCTTGGTGGCTGTTCTTCTTCTATTCTGCTAGGCAAATTGGCAATTAAATGTTGTTTGTTATCATAGGAATCAAAAATTATCATCGCAACGAGTTGTCCTATGTTTTTATGAGATTCTCTAAAATTATAAATTGAGGACCTGCACTATTTTGGAATGGAAAATGATTTATACAACTTACATATTATCTGCTTTATATGCATTGACAATTTAATCAAAATCGTAGAATAGTTGAAGGAAATGTAACAAATCCCAAACTATTTGAAGGGGGGGGGGGGAATAAGGGTTAATATATTTTAAAGATCAACTAATAAATAATTGTTTTATAAATTTTAATCAAAAATCGTTAGAGTGTAAATTGAAAATTGAAAAAAATAAAATAAAAATAAAAAAGTAGATTAGTAAAAATTTCTATTATTCGTTGGCTGATTTTATTCAAAACCTTTGTATACGACTTAAGTTCCTAACTTAAATATAAAATTTCGGTCCGGAAAGTTTTTTCATTTTGTTCACGAACACACGACAGACAAAACATTTTGCGAGACCCAGTTTTTTAGATTCAGGAGACCTCAAAACGTGTATTTCCCTTGAAATCTCTACAATGGTTTTTTTTTTTTTGCGATTGCAATATATTCCCTATCCTATAGATTACATATATAGGTAAGAGAAAGTAAAAAATTCATTTGAACAAAATAATTTCTAGATTTTTTTTTAGATTAAATTGATTTTAACTTTAACATTAGAAACTTATGTACATAAATTTTTTTTAATAATTTAATGAAGGTTATGACTTGTAGATGGACGATAGGTGCGTTTTGAAAACGCTAACATTGCAAGATCTAACCTGGAGACTAAAGATAATTATAAACATAAACAAATAAAAATTCTGAATATATTACACTACATTAAGTTTTATCAAAATATAAAGTTTGCGGCTTTGAAAGCTTTGATAATGCGTCTCTATTCTAGCAACTCAATTTTTCATTAAATTATAATTTAATGTTCTACTTTATATCCCCCTAAAACTTACTATTCGAGAATAGAGAGGTTCGTTCATAAATGTTTAAAAAATACCATATTAATTGTTGTACCAAAAAGACAATCCCTTCCCCTTACTCACCTCTGACTACTGGTTTCTACAGTATTTGATCACAAATTTGTATCCTGATTTCATTAGTGGAATGTGGATAATAATATGTCCTCATGTCATTCAGCCTTTCGGAAGTTGCATTTCAATGTATTAAATAAATAAATAAACTTTAAGATTCCCTGTTCATACTTAGATAAAAGAATTTGTGGGAATATCTTAAAAAATAAATAAAATAGATATATTCTATGGAGTTTAAAAATACGTTCTTTTTTGCTTGCTGGTAGGAAGGCAGCAAAATGTCTAGGTCATCTTTGGATTTTTCGACTAATTGCACAATTGTTAAACAAATCTCTTTAGAAAATAACAACTAAGCATGGTCCGCTCTAGAGGAGCTCTGGATCATTTATTTAATTGGAAAATACCAAGATGACTTGGTCATTTGGGTTGCCTCCCTTCCTACAACCAAACATAAACTAATTTCTGCTATCTATCTAAAAATTAAAAAACACACTTTTGGTATCACAAAACAAAAATAAGACTAGTATTATTAATACTTTGATCTTATGTTTATTATTATTTACTTATTTTATTCTCTGTAATTGAGGTTTTTTGTCTTTTTCAACATCTAAGGCCATTTAGACTTCATCCTTTTTATTTATACCAATTGGTAGCTAACATAGTGTAAATAAATTTTTATCGCGCAGGTCGGGAAGTGAACCATTAACCTTTGGTACATGAAACAAGACCTTTACCTTTGCACCAAGGGACAGGGCTATAATTGACTTAAGAAAGCATATTGTCATTTCATCTTGTTCTTATTAACAACAGTACGCTTTTAATACAAAATGAGTTCTGAATTATTTTTATTCTAAATTAATAAATATATTATTAATCCTCTTTCCACGTGCTAATGCAAATAAAAGTAGTTGGCGACACGTTAAAGACATCGTTTTCCTCTGTTTAGGATTAATCTGAGATGACAATAAATTCTCCTTCTGAATTCCATCCCAAACCCGATTGAATTAGAAGATAACACTCGGATGCATTCATGGCCGACCACCCACCATTTTAATTTGGCGTTACTTGGTTCATAACAAGGGAATTCAATTATTCCTATGTCTATTCAATACTGAAGCTGTGGCGAGTTGAAGACAAAAGAATCGCTACAGGGACACAATGAGACTGTTTAATTATTCATTTATTAAAATAAAACCTGTCATTTATGATATTAAGATTATAGGAACAGAAACTCTGAATATAATAAAGATACTAGAATACTAAAAATTTGAATTAAAACAAAAGATACCCCTGAATAAGAAAATGCTAAGAAGAAAGAGAGCAATAATATAAGGTTTTATTTTTGGTAAAATTTTCTTTAAAAAGTTTAAAAAAAAATAATATCGAGAGCATGAGGCTATTTTATTTATCGGACGCTTCGCCTATGAATTCAAGCCCTCTTCTAATGATAACAATAATTTATAAAAATTATTTGTTCTTTTAAGTTCTATATTATTTTTAAAAATGTAAATGCATCAAGCGAAACAGTTGTATTTGATTCATTTAAAAAAAATCTAAATCCGACGTTTTCACTATTTGCTCGAAGCCATCTTCAGAAATTGGTAGTCATATATCTGGTAACGGAGTCCTCAATTTCAAGCCCATTAAAAAACGTTTCTTTCATCAATAGTGGTTTTGATTGTTCTTGTTCGATAAAAATCTTTTCATTTTCTTTACGTAGGAACGTATCGCTTCACTGGCCATAATATTTTTACTTCTGCAAACGCAGTTTCGCTTAACAAAGTAATTTCGCGAAATGCTTTTTATTCAATGACTGTATTCATAAAATTTTTTTTGGAAATTTTATCTTTCCTCTAAATTTGAAATATTTTTTCTAAAAAGTAGGTTTCGGTTTAGAGATATTTACAATTTAAAATAAATATTTTGTTTTTATTAATTTTTTATTAATTCATCTTGGCTGACATCCCTCTCTTTTATTGTTCAATTTTTTCTTTCCTCTCGCTCACAATGTGATTTATTTAAACCAAGATCAATGATGCCAAACAGACCAATCATCGTTGAACTTTGGATGGGTGGTCCCAAGAAATTAGGGTATCAAACGACCCCCCGAAGCAACCAACAAATAAATGTTTATAATTAATAATATATATATATTTGTGAAGTCTTTTGACTACAGAAGCTGAAAAGAGAATATAAATAAATAAAAATGAATTTATATATTTTATTATCGATATCTACTGACGAACCTAGCTTTCCTTCAGATCAAATTTAACAGTACCTTGCTTAAACAGCGATCCTGGTGGCATCTTGCAATGACTTGTTAAAATTTGATGGTTTGGATGAAATTTATTTAAATTAATTTTTTTTTTTCAAACATAATCAGCAAAAGGAATTAAATCTCCACAATTTAATTAGTTATTTTTAACTCATAAAAAAAAATCTATTTAATCATAAATCAAGAGGCTTATTTGAATTTAAAATAATTGTTTCAATTTTGATTTTTAATTTAATCAATTTTTCATTGATATTTCAAGAAGATACAATATTTTCAAGTGAGAGAAGTGAAAATATTTAAAAAGAGAGAGAAAATTAATTAATCCAATTTATTATT
>JAAAKE020083468.1:0-45371 GCA_010014785.2 Anisolabis maritima | reverse complement strand
GCCAGAAAAAAGAATAAGGCCCGTAGTCTGATAGTTGACGGCGAGCAGATTCAATGGTCCACCAACGCCCGCTATCTGGGAGTTTGGCTGGACCAAAACCTCTAATGGAAGACTAACTGCAAGAAGAAAGCTGCAATGGGAAGAGCTTCAACGAGACTTCTCAGACCACTGCTCAAACAGAAAAGTCCTCTAGATATTGACTCTAAAATCCTGCTACTTGTGCTATCACTCGACCCATCCTAACGTATGAATCGATGGTATGGCACTAGGCACCAAAGAGTAATGTTGAAAGGATACTGACCGCCGACCGGAAAGCTCTCCAAAAAATCGCCGCCCCCCCTCAAGAAGCTCACACCAGCAACGCCGAAATCCTGGTTGGACTTGGAATTGAAAGTCACGGCGAGGTCATCGAGAACCTCAACATCAAGTTCATCGGAAGAATGAAGAGCCACCAGCACGACGTCGTCAAGAGGACAGGCGAAGACGCCGACCCCAAGCCTTTTGGCAAGCGCCAAACTGGAAGGATCACGGATCCTTGCCGTGTGGTGAATTTCTAAACCCCTACACCCCCAGATCCTATCCCCCTTCCTCCCCCCCCCCCAAGTCAGTAGATTGCCATATAAGGGGTTTTTCCCAAAAATTTTCCTCTTCAATTACAGCGTTCCACAAACAGCTGAAACCCTCCACGCACATTAGCGGTCAAAGCGAATAGCGCTGAAACCTACAATTGTAAATTATGTTAGGCTGTCCATTTGTGATATCCCTCTAGATTTAAGAGGCCTAATGTAATTAAATTGTAAGGCAGAAAAATTTTTGTTTATTTTGTTTATTAATTGTAAGTCTGTAAATAAACCATTTATCAATCAATCAATCTGAGTGGCTTTAGTGGAATTTGACCCAGAGCCGCCGAGAGCTTATCATGGCTTCGGAGTTGAATTCTATATTTATTTATTTTTAGTAATTATGTTTATATTTGATGAGCATTCAAAGGCTGTAGCCCCTATTCTCTCCACGGCACTTATACAAAAAAAACTTAAGAGTAATTAAATCGCTATTTCCCCCCTCCTACCCCACTTCGCTTCCCAATCTTATTTTTCACTTTTTAGAATAGAAATAATTTGAGCCAAAGGAGGCCAAGGTGGTTGAAAAATTTTATCAATTATTTCTCATTATGTTGTGTCGTTAAAAAAAAGAAATTTTCCTAGTCTAAATACTGTATAAAGACAAGTTTCATTTCCGGTAAATAAAAATAGATATTTTGAGAATAATATTTTAGAATGGAAAATAATAAATATCACAAGTAATATTAAGTAAAAAATAAATATATTGTTATTATGAATTAAAAATCTTTACCCATTTTCAAATTCAAAACGATAGCAGGCAAAAATATTTGAAAATGCCACGTGAAGTTTCATATAAAGTACTCCTTAAAATTGGAATATCTAAAAACTCTCTCTTATCCCACGTGCAGGTCAGGAACGAAATATAAACTGAAAAATACATGATTCCACGTTAAGCAGTCTGAGCTGTGCTTTCATCTTCTATTATTAGTTAGGAGTATCTTATTATATAGACTTACCACACGTCCCGTTTTGATCTGGCTTGAAGGCCGTGTAATTTAGGTAAAATAAAAAAGACTAGGCAAAATTTTAAGCTTGAAAAAATTGGCACTGGACAAGAAAAATGAACAAACGGTAAATGTCTACAGGTCTACAAATTAAAATTAAAATTAAATTTATACAAGTATTTGGAGTGACATATGGGTGTTTAGATAAAAAATATAATCTATTCCAGCGAGTTATGGTATTTCTTGATATATCGATCATCCCAAAATTAAGAGAAATTGTCCCCCTGTAACCAGAAAGCTCCCTTACATTTCAGAGAATGTAAATTTCCTCTTTTTTGTGTTCAGCCATAAACGTCAGCTTAATTGCAGTCCTTATGAATAGATAGATTAATTATGACGATGAAGGCTTATTTTTTAAGAGGAAAAAAATAAAAGTTCAAATGGTATAGGAAAATATGATTTTTTTTATCTATTAGTTTATTATTTTATTTTATTTTATTTTTTTAACTGTTTTACTGACTGAATAAACGAGTTTTCAATATATTTTTCCATTTTTACTAATCCTCTCTATAGCTTTGTTTTGAAATTTTATTGCAGGTAGTTTATTTCTATTGTGAATAAAAATCCCTTTCATTTTTTGTTTAATCAAAGAATATTTCTATAACTAATATAAATATGAAAAAAGGGCAAATAAGTCCAAAAAGATTTTTTTTTTATTAATTTAAAATTATATAATTGATATTCAAGGAGAAGAAGTTGAATCTCATCCCTTGTCTCTTAGGAGAATCTGAACATTTACAGAAAAATTCCAACCCCTTCGGGAATTGTTTTTAATCTTTGTTATGACTTTTCGCAATTCTTTTACTCTCCCTTATAATAAGTATAAATAAATTTGTATCTAATTAGAATGAGGTGAGGAGTGTAATGACGTCACAGGATCGCCTCAGGAACATTGATTTTAGCAACAGGTTCAACAAGGCAAAAAAGATTATTAGTATTCATCAAATAAAAATTTTATTTATTTAACTTTCATTATTACATTCCAGTCATGAACAGACTATACTGAAAAAAATCTTTATGATATGAGGTAATTTTATTTCCATTTTAATATATAGATTGTTTTTTTTCTTTTTGTTTAAATAATTAAAATTGTCTTTACACTTATAATCTCTTTTAATAGCATTATTTTCTAGATATTTCTAAGTTAGGCAGGTACAATCCTCCTTATCTAAATAGACAGGTTCTTATCACTTATGTATAATACACATATGCACAGGAAATAACACACTTGGGCTTTTCATTTAATGTTGTATTCACTTAAATCATATTATATTATTTGAAACAACAACTAAAGCAAAGAGAAGGATTATTTATATAAAATAAAAAAGGTTGAATATCTACAAAAGAACATTGATTAATTAATAATATAATATCGAAGTGAATATACAACACCCATAAAAACATTTATTTTTGAAACTGTGTTAAATGTTTCTATTTTATTTTTTTATATTATTTTATTATTATTTTTTAGGCAACCAGATAAAACATCGTTCAGTTTCAATTTCTTTAGGAAGCTTGGTATCTATTCCCGACAAAGGGCGGGTGCTGGTGTTGATGGCCGCAAATACGTATAGTTTGCTACCTGATCCAGGTGATTAGTTGGGCCAACACGACAATAATATTGAAAAGAACCTGAGACCAACCTTGCATCCGGATATCCCATGCACTGGACGCAGCCGAAGCTGGACCTGCGGGCAAAAATACCTTTCAGTGAATCGAAATGTGGATTAAAATATTATATGTTAACTTGAGAGGTAGACAAGATTAGTTCACTGAAACGAGTCTGCCAAGAGTCATTTAGAGTTTTTAAATCTATAAGTTGGTAACGATTCATCCCCACCCAAACAAAGCATCCTCTGAGGGCCTTCGACTTTCCTTCACATCTGCTTAGACTTTTTGTCTCTTCTTCTAATAAGACTTTCAATCAAATTACTGATTTTTGCCCCCACCCCGTGGCCGAGAGGTTGTTGACATTGTCAATATTGATAACCTTAAAAGCCAAAAGATATGGGTTCGGATCCACTGATTATTTAAACCAACTAGATACCAATTAAAATAAATAAATATGACTGGATAATTTCAACGTAATATATATATATATATATATCGTTTAAAGTATATATGGCTCAAGATGCCGAAAAGACAAAAAAGAAATACTTATTTTTTAATAAAAAAAATGTTTAATTATAGTAAATAACTTATTGAAAAATATCCTAATGTCTTATTTATAAAAATCCATAATAAATAAAATTTTGAAATTTTTATGTTAATCTAAATAAATCTCGAATTTTTGAACTGACTAGTTGATTAGTAAGAAAATTTTTTCACTCTAACTATTATTTATTCTCTAACTATATTTATTAAAATTTATTTTTTCGTTTGTAAGCATAAAAATCTCAAAAATGATCTTGACGAAATACGACGAATAAATAAATAAATAAATAAATAAATACATTATTATTATTAATTATTCCAAATCATTTTGGATTAAAATAAAATTTTGGTTCAAAATTTAATTTATGATGAGTTTTTATAAATAAAACTTTTGAAATTTATTTATCATTTCTTAAAAAATTAGTAATGTATTGACAATTGTATTAATTAAAGGGGCAAAAATTGTCTAATCAAACGTGAAAGGAATATCGAAGGCTCTCAATGAGATACGTTAGGATGGGTAAGACTAACTCGTTACCAAAAAAACTCTTAAAATGACTCCGGACTGTCTCCTATCAGCAAACGAGCCTTGTCTATTTTTCAAGTTAACAGATAATACACTCTAAATTGAAATCATAAATTAAAACTACTACGTTCCGTACGATATCTATAGATAGTTCATAGGCCTTGTGGCAGCCATCTTGGATTTATATCATTTTGTTTGTTGCTTGAATAAAGCCAAATAATGAGTGGCTGAAACGTTTAATTTTATAAATAAACACAGTTAACATGTGTATTTAATAAGTTTTGCTTTAATTTTTTAGTTATTGCCAGAGAAAAAAAAGTCAAGAGAGCAACGGAAATCAATTAATACCACTTGGGACCGATCGCATACCCTTCCAAATGTCATTTAGCAAACTAGCACGTTCAAGATATCAGATATCTTTCTTTAGGATCTGGCTATGTTATACTCGAAATTCTTTTTTTGACAAGGTTAGTATGGTAGACTTTCTGGGTTTTAAAGGATAGGCAATCAGCCCTAGGAAGGATTCTTTGACTTCCGTCTTTCTTTGTATTTTTGGCGCTTTAGTCAAGAAAATCACAACTCAGAGAAAAAGCCATTTTATAGGGTGACATTGCGGGTAAATTTATTATCCCATTCACAGTCCTTTTTATTCATTTGTAATCATCCAGCTTATACTCTGAATTCTTATCATATATAGTCTTTTTGCACTAGATTTTACACAGTAGTTCTTTGTATTAATTCCAAAAATACCATTAAAAATTTTGAGTTAAAATTTTCGTAATTCATGGAAATTAAAGAAAAAATTATTTCTACAAAATTAAAGCAAGCGAATTTAAAGTTTCGATAGGGATTCGAATTCGTATTTGGATGGTTAGGCAAATTTTCGTCTAAATTTATTTAAAGTCAAATTATAGCCTCAGATTCGAATGCTAACAAAAAAATAAAATAAATGACATAAGTCATAAATATGATCATTGGTCATGTCGATTAATTGATTAATATTTCTTCAGATTTTTCGCGTCGAGCGCTCTAGGTAGCCGGTGCACAAGTTTATTTTTAGATATTTTTTCTTTGTCTGTATTAATCATTTTTTTTTTAGTTTTTCTGCATCTGAGGCCATATAGGCATATTTATTTATATCAATTGGTATCCAATTGACTTAAATAATTTTAATCTGAGTATTAATCATTTATTTGAATTATAAAAAAAATTAATTAAATTAATTAAAATGGCAATAGATTCCCTTTATTATCAAGCATAGGAATTAAAAATATTTATATTTTGTTACCATGGAAAAGAATCTTCCTATCTTTTTCTATGGGATACTTAAAATCCAAAATTGAGGGCCCCCACACAATTTTTAACTGGAAAATTATTAATACCTCTTAAAGATCTCCCAATTTATTGTACGTACTGCTAATTTAATCAATGTTGTAAGAATAGTTTAAAAGTACATCACAAAAAAGTTAAAAATGTACAAGAGTAAAGCGGGCCCCAACCATTTTTTGGATTAATAAGGATTAATATATTTCAAAGATCATCTAATAAATATAAAAATAGTTAAAGCAAATTTTGAGAATATTGAAAAAACTAAAAAAGTACAATAAACAGTACTAGTACTCTTCGAGCTTCGAAGGACATTCGACGAGAGTACTTAACTTAAATATACAATTTTAGCCTCCTACGTTTTTTTGTTTTTGAGAAATCTTGTTCATAGACAGGCTATTTTGCGGGCCCTACTTTTTAGACTCAAATTCAAGAGACCTCAAAACGCGTATTTCAGTTGAAATCTCGACATTGATCTTTTTTGCGATTCCAATGCTTTCTCACTATATATTACATATATAGGTAAGGGAAAGTAATAAAAAGACAAAAATTTAAAAATGGAATGCTTCTTAGCTTAAGTAAAGAACGACAAGAGATTTTATAAATGTTTATATAATATAAACATAAAGTGACATAAATCAAGTTTTTCTCTAAATATTTCACTCCTTCGTTATGATCTAAAGAAGTTGTTTTATTGTTTATTTAGATATCTTTTTCCCATGGGAATTTCGAGGTGTTTTGTTTGTTTATTTTCGTACACCCTATTATACAATCCGGTGTTTCTAAAGGCCATAGAACATTTTTAATTATAAAAAATTTTTTTTTGGAGCACCGACTTTGAATAAACATTTATATACATGGCTTTATATAAGATTACACTTTTATAAATTAAAAATAACAAGGTGAATAATTTAAATAGCAAAGAAATAAATAAAAAAAAAATACACCTAGGCGTGGAAAGAGGGGAGATCTTAATAAAATTGAAATGGTAAAAATGAATACCAGACATAGCCGGTGACATGGGAGGGAGGTTAGAGAGTATCCCCCATTGCATGTGTAAAAAAATTAATATAATTATTAATATTATTTTTTTATTATTCTAAACCACTAAAATAAAAACCTTACTTAAAAATTATATATATAAAATAAATTAATTTTACAACTAGATATCTTTATTTGAGGGAAATACTCTACTTCCATACTTCCCACAAAATTGTCAACCCTCCCCTCTCCTCCCACCATAAAAATTCCTGACACCCGTTTAGATACCAGACGATAAAATTAGGGTACAACAGAAGAGAAAATTCTATTTAAAATTTTTTTTTTTTAAATTTCTCTATCATCCCCCTTTCTTCGCCTCTTAAGGCGCCACAAATCTAATATTTAAAAATGGGATATAGATAAAATATGTTGAGAAACATAAACACTCTCTCATAATTTAATAAAACCCTTATCTATTCTTCGATATATATATAATATTTCATAAATATTTAATTATGACGGTTATTATTAAATTACTAATTATTTTACCAATTTCTCAGGCTTAATTTCCGATTTATTGTACAGCTATTGAAATATGTGTGTGTATAATATGAATATAATTATTTATGTAAATATTAAAATTCACAATAAATAATATTATAAAAATAAATTAGTTCAATTAATTATTAACAAAAGTAAAATATAAATTTCATGTAATAAAGAAAGAGGTCAAACGAAAATTTTTTTTTAGATTCAGAGGATTACAAATAATTTTTTATGAAATGACTGAAGGCGATTTTTTAAAGGGAGAAGGCGCTAAATAGCAAAGTTTGCAATTTGTTAAAGTCTTTTTCGGCATCTGAGACCATTTAGATTCCGTCTTTATTTTTTATATTAATTGGTAGCCAATATAATATAAATAAATTTTTGTTGTTCAGGACGGGAATGGAACAACTGACCTTTGATATCTGAGGGAAGACCTCTCTCTATGAAACTTGGTAATATTACTACACTTTTACAAGGATGACTATTATTATCTTTGGACAATCTAAATTACCTGGTTGAGAATCAAAAGGGCCTATGAAAAGAAAGTCTCACAAATTACAAAAAAAGCGTTATATTAATTTTTATATTTTATCACATTCGCGCGCTGATAAGCTAACACTTTATATTTGCAATGCCATCTAGCAAGCCCAATTGAAATTAATATCCCAATTCTAAATGCAAGCTAAAGAGGGTATTGATTGAAACCTGCCAACTATTTGATTACATAAGGTGCCTAAAATCTCTAATTTGTATTATCCCGCTTTTTATAAAGGGATAGAAGAAACAATGAATGCAACAATACAAAAAATTTGTAAAACCATGAATATACAAAAATTTTATTCAATAAAAAACGCCCTTCGGCAACTTCTCTCATTGTCTTCCATATTAAGATATGATTTTAATATACAGTATATAAAATTATTTTATAACTTATGCTTATTGTATTGGTCTAAAAATATAAATTGATTTTTTTCACAATGATAAAGAAAGATGGGATTCCATTTATGTGACAAATTTTTAAAAATTCTTTTAAATGGCTCTAAATAAAATTCTATTCTAGTTTCACAATTAAACACCGACGTTTAATAGATATTGTGGTACACGCAAAAAATATGAAAATTTTATTATTAAAAAATGAAGAACTCTTTGGAAGAATTTTAAATATATAGAAGATATGTATCAACGTTGTTTCAAAGAAAAAGTTACTAAGAGTGCTTTGAATTAGCATTTTCTCACTTTTTTTAAAAGGATGGAAGAGTACACTACCAGAAAAAAGTTTGTTCTTGTTTGCTAGAGGGTAGGCAACCTAAATGATCAGCTCCCTAATAAATTTATTGATTAAAAGCTCCATAGGCATTTTGTGCGGCTACCCACGCTTATTTGTTAATTTCTATGGTTTAACAAGGGGGTTGTGCGTGGAACAATTAATCGGAAAATCTATTATGTGTTAGTCATTTGGGTTATCTACATTCCATTAAGCAAAAACGAACGAATTTATATAACCCATGGAAAATGTTAACACGTTCTGAGATTCAATAAAGCTGGTCTTTAATCCTCTCTTATAAAATTGTATTGTAATTATCCTGAAAAAATTTCTATGGAAAACTGTAACTAAAAATATGAATTCGTTTATTAAAATAATTTTAAGTCAAAAAGTGTGGGAAAAAGGCTCCCTCTTTATGATAAAGTTGGAACCCCGACACTCCTCTTCCCGTCCATAGAAATAGACGTATCATTTTATCATTTTATTCATTTTATTATCATTGTTTTATAAAATTTTCTTTTAACTAAAAATTTTTTGTTCCTATTTATTTTAAATAAATAATTTTCATTTAAGGAATTCTGATTGAAAATCAATGTTTACTGTCTTAATCGACGTTGATATATTTAATTATACCGTTAAAATATTTATAATAGGTATAGCAAATATCCTTTTATTATATGAAAATAACAATGGGAATTTTTCTAAATGCACCTAAAAAATTTTTCACAAAAAAAATCAATAAACTTGCATTAAGATCTGTCTATTTTGATATGATATAATAATTTTTCGTTAACACCAGTTAAGAACCGCTGATATAATAAAAAAGGGCCAGAGAAAAATTTAATGCAAAAACATTGAATATTTGGTTATAATCTTCCGGGGCATTGATAGGACTAATAGGATAATGATAAACAGAAAAAAAAAAAAAAAGAAAGAAAGAAAGGGTTTCAATGTCCATTTTAATATTGACCAAAAGCAAAATGAAAGGGCTCTTCTATTTCCTATTATCAGTTTTTAAAAAGATGATAAATGTAAATACGAAACAAGAGAATTGCCTTGATATCATCTTTATTATTTTTAATAGTTACCGCTAAATGTTACAAGCCTCTCGGGTCGCAAAGGTCAGTCGTTAAAAATACTCGTTGATGTTAAAACAATAGGGAAAAAGAAAGTGAATTAAAGGAAAAAACGAGTCCGATTCAATAATTTATTAAAGCAGATAAATTGCTTTTATTATTGATCAGATATTCGTGTGAAGACTTAAAAAGAAAACGCGAAAAATATGTAAATTAAAAAAAAAAACAGATAGAACATTTAAATAGTTTAATCAACTTGAGAAATAAATTATATTTTTTTTATTTGTAATATCACAGTATACATGAAGTTTTATGAAAAAGTTTTTGATTAAAATAAGAAGCTTATAAAATTGATGATTGAATGAATAAAAAATAATTATCAATATGATGGATTTGTTAGATTAACAAAAGCGCAAAATGAAAAACGATAAAAACCTGCAGAAGAGAGTATAGGTCTATAGGTGAGAAGGTTGCCACGAGATTTTCCTATAAAAAGATAAACCAACAATCAACCCATTTTTTTTTTGAAGAGAAATAGGAAGCCTTGCAGAGCATATAATAGATACTTTTTATATATATCTCCTAATTATTTATTAAGAATAAACAAGAGATTTAACGTTTATTTGTGAGTTCATATTTTACTGGTGGATCAAGTGACCCTGGATCTCCAGCCTATCCGGGGCATCGGTGTGCTTCCTTTGCTTCAGACCACTCGTGGGTTCGAATCCCGGGGGCCTATGGCCACTTGATCCATTAGCCAAACATATACTCACAAATAAACCTTAAATATATAATGACTAGCCAATCAAGGCATATATTGAATATGAGTAACCAATTCAAATTATAGGTCTTGAAAACTATTTAAATAAAAGAATGTGTCAAATATTGGGAAAGGAATCTAAATAAAATAATGTTTTCGGCCCAGCATATTTGCGTCTGCCGGCGTTTTGGGGGCTAGACGCCACCAATCTGCAAGATGAAGACCTTAAAATAAAGAACCCGGCTCCTGCAATCATCATTAATATTAATGATGCTGGTGTCACTCTATTATTCCAATTAAAAGAAGAAGTACTTTTTCTAAGAGAGTCTTAAAACGAAATAAAACATAACGTTTGTCCAATTTATTTTGAGATGCTTAATATAAGACCTTGAAGAATAAAAGATGTAAAATTTTTTTCAAACAAAAGTTATTCAAAATGATGAATATAACATTGTATGTGGTTATTATTGCTCTAAAATTAATAACCTAGGAGATATTTGGATTTTCCAGATTTGAACTTTAAATGAAGTACCACTTCAGGTGTTGCTTGAAACTTGACTAGACTAGTCTCAGGTAATCAAAATTTATGCAAATCCATTCATCCATTCATCCAGAGATAAAAGGGAGTTTCGCGATTGTCCTCTCCCTTTAAAGTGTACTAAAATTTTGAATGTTGAAGTGTAGATGGCTCAAACTGTTTTCCAAACTAAGTGTTAAGTCAAAGTATTCTCCTTGATGACGTCCCTTGTAGGAGGAGTGCAGTTCCAATTTATCTATATTCGATATAATAGATAATGTGCATCCATCATTTGCGGGAGTTTAAAGTACACATGTCTGAACTGAACAAAGGTACACTCAAGTGTGAAAAGCAGCTGAAAGCTAATAATAATAATTATAAAAATCATTCATCTTTATCAGTGATATCTGATCTAGAATGGTGAGTGAAAAATCGATAGCAAGATTTGAAAATAGCCAGAAGTTAAATAAAATTTTATAAAAATTCCACTTGATTTCGAGGTCTTGAATAGAAAAGTTGGGCTCTCTGATAAAGAATGAGAATTCATTCATTAACTTTTGAAAAATATTTGCTCTTTTTTTGTCGCTCTAAAAAATCAATTGCAAAATATTTGAATTTTTCACTTAATACGCTGTTATTTTTTAATTAATTAAAAGCCTTTTAAATGAACAATTTCATAAAAAGTGATATTGGTTTTCTCTTTTGTCTTATTTTAAAAATAAAAGATTAAAGCAATTTTTAATATTAAATAAGGTGTTAATTTGGAATTCAGTGAAAAGGGGGGGGGTAGAACTCCCACGTCTCCTATATATGTCCCTATATGTACTTATCTTTGAAAAGGAAAAATTGACAGTGAAGAAAGATATTTTTATTCATTAAAATTTTTCAATGTAATTGGTAATTTGTTAAATGACAGGCAAGTGGAAATAAATAAATAAAAGAACAAAACAGGAGAGCTAATAGATTCAATTAATTCAAAGAGGTTTAAAAATTAATATATAAGAGAAAAATATTTTAAGATTCGAAATTGTAGAAATAAAAAATAAAACAACACAATAATCATTTAAAATAAATTATTTAGCAAGCGATTAAAAAGTTCTCATTGTTAAGCGGCTGGGGTAGTTGTTAATCTTAGATTAAGCCAAACCAAGTTTAAAAAATATACAACTCTTTGATGATAGGAAGAAAACGAAAATTCACCCGAGTATAATCTCAAGCAAGTCTCGAATAACCATAATGTGCCAGTAACTTGAGTTTTTCTTTTCCGAATTTGACTTACTTTTACTAAATTGACTTTGACTAATACTTTATTATAATCAATTGAATTCTGATAAAAAAAAAAAAAAAAAAAAAAAAAACTGAAAGTTATATTATAATACATTTATTTAATAATTTAAGACATTTGGGTATTTCATCGTTAAGAGCCGGTGCAAAAGAGAATCTCTGAACACCGCAAACCTTGAAAGACATTTCCTCCAATGAAGCAGTGCCCATTCATTAAACAGTGTGAAACATATGATTAACAAGATCTTATTATTATTCTGCTTTCATAAAATCTAAGAATTTCATATTATTTCATATATTATGAAATTTTCTACTTTTTATTTTTTCTAATAAATAGGTAATTGCTCCAGAGTTCTAGAACAGACAGAAGAAGCAGAATTGTTGTTATTAAAAAATTAACAATAGAGCATACGTAGTCCGCTCTAGAGCTTTGGAGCAATTAATCGAACAATCTTTTAGCGAGTTGGCCATATGGGTTGTCTATTTTCTAGCAATCTAACACCAACACTTCCAATAGGATTTATATAGAATAAAGGACTAAAATATATCAAACAATTTCTACATTCGAAGCAGATAGACATAAAAACTTGTTTGGGGGATTAATCCTTTTCTCAAAGTTCGCTTTGATAATTCTTGCATTTCGAATAACGATTTAATAAACCCAATTAAAGAAATTTTTCACAGAAGTAGTAAAAAAGATGTTATCGATTATAATAAAGCGTTATCCATTTTTTAATTTGATAAAACTAAAATTAAAAGAAAGAGAAACTTAAAAAGTTTTTTATAATAATATTAAAATTCAAAGTTATTGCAAATTTGTCAAGGATTGAGTCTTTTTATCAATTATACGACGACCGTATCAGAGAAAAATACTCAGTCAAGCTTCAATGACGTAGATACAGTACAACTTGAGAACATCATTTAAAAAATAACTTTGAGCTTTTCTTTTCATTTATCTGACCGAATTTCAATTACTTTTAGTAAATTGACTTTGACAAACACTTAATTATAATTAATGAAATATTTATAAATTCAGACAAAAATTTTCTCCTTAAGTCAGAGAACAATACATTTATCTTAAAAGTTATATTGGCTTATGGTCTTGGAGAATTGTTTTGAAAACATTACCTTTTTCAAAACAAACCCCTATTATGCAGTATTTATTTAGTTATTTCAGATTTAAAGTCTAGTGTACATGACATGGACACTGCGAACTCTAAAACACATCGGTTCCATTGGAGAAAAAGTGAGCGATCTTCCAAAGGAGTCAGTGTTTAAGGACTGAATTGAAACAATGTTTTTTAAAGTTCGCAGCGTCTATGGACACTGCCTAAAACTTGTTTTCATCATTTAACTGTATTAATTTATTTGTGAAAAATTGGTGAAGGTTGGCTTATTTATTACTTTCTTTTACCTATATATGGAATATATAGTGAGAAAGTATTGCGATCGCAAAACAATCGATGTCGAGATTTCAACGGAAATACACGTTTTGAATCTAAAAAAATTAATTTCGCAAAATGGTCTGTGTGTGTGTGTTTGTGAGTGAGTGTCTGACTGTGAACAAGATTTCGCAAAAACGAAAAAACATACAAGACTGAAATTTTATATTTAAGCTAGATATCTTGTCGCATGCACCTCGAAGTTTTTCAATAAAATTGGCTAAACAGTATTAGTACTTTACTAATGTACTTATGAATTTTTTCTATTTTATCAAAATCCGCTCTAACGATTTGGATTAAAATTAATATATTAATTATATATTAGATTATCTTTGAAATGTATTAAACCTTATCTGCCCCAAAATTGTCTGGGGCCCACTTTACTGGTGTATGTTTTAAGTTTTTTGTGAATTTCTCTTAAACAATTCTATCGATTTTGTTTAACTTGACTATAGATATAATAAATTAGATATTTTTTAAGATGTAATAATCATTTTACAACTCAAAATAATGCGGGACCTTCAATTTACATTTCCACTGGTTCACGCGCACTTCGCTTGCTGGCTGGCCCAACGCAAAAAATCAGGTGTGACACCTCATTACTCAGCTTTCTTTACCTTAGGTAAAAAAAAGTTGTGTGATGTGATCAGATTTTTATATAATAAGATGGATTAAATTTTACCTAAACAGATTCTAAAATTAGGTGAAACTCAACTTTAATTAGTGTATATTTGTATAGAATAAAAGACAAGAAAAGAACAGTGAAAAGAAAGGAAAAATTTCTAGTGCATTTTTCAGGGTGTGCAAGGATATTGGAGTAAAAAGTGCAAACGAACAAATTAGCTAACTCGTACGGTTTGTTGGTTTTGGGACTGTTCTTAATTTGGTGCTCCAGGGTTTTTTACTCTTCAGATTAAGGCAATTAGATGAGAAAAAAAAACCAAACATTTAATCCTAAAAAAAATTGGTAATTTATCAAAAAGTGAACTAAGGGAAGTGTTTAATCTCTAAAGATATATATATATATATAATACCAGCATATACTTAAATGGAAAATTTAACCCGGAATCAAGGCTTGAAGCCGTTTAGTGCATAAAAAATGAATGAAGTGGAAATGTCTTTTGATAATAATTAATTATTTTACAGACATATACAATATAAGTTAAATAATAATTAATCAATTCCAGTTAAATATATCAAAAAATTTGGCGAAACAAATAAAACAAGAAATAAGAAATTTAATTTTTTTCTCAAAAACAATTTAGCATTGTTCTGTTGTCTTTGGTCACTTGTTTATTATTGACATATGTAGCTTTTGTATAATATAAATATTTATATTTTGTAGCATAAAAATGTCTACAATATATATATATTTTAAATCTAATTATTTGAAATAAATTTTTATCGTATAGACCGGTTTCTAACCCATATCTTTTAGATTTTAAACTTTGACAATCTCCACACTTCTACGTGAAAAAATTAAATAAAATAAACATATTTATCTAGATTTCATAATTAATTTTTAATGTTGGCTGAATTTATTTTTTTTATTCAATAATATTAATATTTTTTGTAATGGTTTTATTTATTGAGATTTTATTTAGTATTATTTATATAATAAGTAGAATTCTTTTATATATAAAAAAAAACATGTTTTATAACAAATAAATTTATATTTTTTTATACTTTTATGGATGTGGATATTAATTCCTTCCGCATCTCATCGACGCTGAATAAATTCCGCCATTGAAAAAGCATCACAAAATATTCAGAGAAAAAAAGAATCCAAGTATAGAGATCAATGAATAAAAGCATCAAGTAAAAAAAACGAAAAGTTAGTCGAAGGGATATTATTATTTTTTTCTTCATGTTGGAATATAAAAATAAAATTTTTCTTTAAAAAAGACCCAACTCTCGAAACGTTGAATAGTAATTTAATAGTAATAGTCTTATTATTAAATTTTAGAAAAAAAAATGGTAGAGGATTAATATTAAGTTTCCTGGAGATACTTAAAAAAATAATATTAATAGTACACATAATAATACAGAATACAATTATATTTTAATATTTATGGGTGATTTTTCTCAAATAGTGATCTGTAACCACTGAGAGATCTTGAAGAAGGTAAAACTAGTGCCGAAATGTTGTTTAGAAATTGCTTTTTTTTTTTATAAGGGGAAAAATAAATACAGCACTCTCCTTCCTTACATAAATATTTAATAAATAAATATATATAAAATTTGAAAATTTGTTTAGAAATTTTTGTATTTTTTGGTGTCTATGGACCGGTAAAAAAAATGTATTACAAAAATAAAATTCATTTTTTATAAATACTTGAAAATGATAATAAACGCTCTCGCTCCCCTTGTAGGTATTTTCTTAAGTTCCTCAGTTATTCCTCTTTAAAAATCATCATTGTTAAATTTCAATAGAATTTGAGAAAGTAAATAAAGGGAATAAGTGGCAGTTGGACTTTGGTCCTTCTCAACCTTTCTCTCCCTTTTCGCTGAGATGACTCTACTTCTTGACCTGTTTAACCTTCTAAAACTCATTCAGTTTGGATTTTTCTTTTTGTATACCAACCGTTGTCTAATTATAATTTATATCTTCAGCAATTCCATAAATCAGGCGGTGCCTCATAACTTTCATTTACCAATTATTTTTAATGTTTTAATCAAAACGGAATTTTGTATTAATTTAGATAACTGATAGTCATATTTGGCCAAAAAGGCTCTCTAGAAGAGTTCGATTCAAAGGTCGCCAGAGTTCTCCATATTTCAAAAACGGTTGGTTTTTCGAAAAAAATGTATATAACAAAAGTAACTTAAAATTTAATTTAGAATAATTTTCAGAGATAATTTTTTTTTTAATGTATGGAGAGCGCAAAAAGTCTTTCGGCTTTTGTCAATTTTGAGAATTTTTTAAATATCTCGATCAATTGTGAAGTCTCACAATATTAAATCATTTTGGAGATTTTGAAAGACATTTTTTAGACTCTTTTCCCAAGGCTTTTTTTTCTCTAAGATTATTTAAAAAAAAAAACCTCTCGCTTCACTTTCTCGACTACCGAATTTTCATTGAATAAAATTGCTTGTCTTTCTATCTTGATGTCTAGCTTTTCTAACGATCCAGTAAGACCAATAACGAATAAAAGACGACAGTATATTTTTTTCTTATTAATTTTGAATTATTTTTTTTTAAACTATTTTTATTCTAATATTTTTTAATTAAAATGTTAAGCCAAAGGTGTTTAAGAAATATCTAAAAATATCGTTTGACAAAAGTCGCATATTTGAGTTCTTCTTATCATAAAAATAACTAAAAGTTAAAATTTTATTCAAGTCATGTAGCCAAATAATTAACATTTAAATTTGAATCTAAAAGAGATTAATTCATATTACATATCTGTGATCTTTGCACAGCATCAAAATATCCCAAAGAAGAAAGTGAAACGTACAATATTCAAATATTTTATAGAAGAATATGTAAGAATGAGTGGGCTTTCCGAACCTCTCTTGGATGTACCTATCTTCGAAGAAAGTTTTCAGAGATTAGTATAAAAATGCACAAGGTTTATAACTTTTAAAGAAAAAAATTAAAGGGCAACTTATCTTTATACATATATAAATTAAGGATATGTTTTTCAGTTTTATTTTTTTCTATCTTATAAGAATAATAAAAACATTTTAAATAAAATATCTTGAATTTAGGAAATATTTGTTAAATTAATTTTTAAAAATCACTCTTTTGTGTTTTTTTAAAATATAATTTTCGTTTTAGTCAAAAAAGATCATATAACAAGATTTAAAAACAGGCTCAATAAACGCTATATTAGATGAAACCACTAATAGAGAAGGCCGATATATTTATAATGACTTGTTTGGCTTATTGCTCAAAGATAAGGCAAAACTTCACGATCTCATTTAATTTCAATTAAGCATTTGAAAAGAACCAAGGACAAAAATGTTTCACGTTGTCTAAGTTTACGTTTACGTATGTGATAAATTTAAAAATTTTTAAAAAGTCAATGTAAAAAATATATTGCATCTGTTTTAATTGAATTATTTGGCAATAACAGCTCTGAATCGGCAGGTCTTCTTGTTACCGATGCTGTCTCTTATATGAAACCAGCAGCAAAAATAGTTAACGACTTTAATCCAAGAAGCATGCAGTCAAAAATTGTGAACAAATGGATAGCAACAATGAAAAAGCAAAAAATGATATATTCTTTAAACTTTTTTTATTGAAAGATTTAAATAAGAATCTTAATTTTCAAGTATTTTTAAAGAGTACGAATCTACAAGAAGTTTACCCTCCAACTCCTGAACCTGTCGAAACAAGATTTGGAACATCGATTGTGAAAGCAAATTTTCATGCTCAAAATTTTAATAAATTTTACATACATGGTGCTTTAAAATTTTGCAAATAAATGATACTTTTCTCCTTTCTTTAATATTTTTTCTTATTTCTATAAGAGGATGATGAGCCATCGTTTGTTCGTTCTACATGCTTAACTGGTTGCCTCTTCAAGGGCTTTACTTATTAAAACCAAAATAGACATTTTATATGGCTTTAATTAGGTAATTGATATACAAAATTTGCAACAAAAAGAAAATCGAAAAAATAAATAAAAAAGTGAGGTATTAGTACCGGATGGCAGATTTTGCTCAAAATCTTATTGTTCATGTTAATCTAAGTTTATGTTTAAAATTTCATCATTCTAGGATTTTTAATTAAGCCTATAATTTAATCAAACACTCACGCGAAACATTTTATGAAAATTATATTTTCGTATTCAGGGGACCGAACAACTTGTATTTCCGTTGAAATCTCAATTTCGAAATTTTGAAATGAATGCATTATTCATCAGGGCCGATGTGTGAAAATAAAAAGTTATAAATAGATTACTATTCTACCAATAATGTGTTTATAAAACAATATTCATTGTTTTAGTTTAAATTTTTGTTAATTATTGATTTACATTAAAAAAACCATTTGAGGGAGAATTTTCATTTTTCATCCCTACTTAAGAAATAAATATCTCAACACTTGTGTACAAGAACATGACAGGAACAAAATAACTGACTTTATGCCCTTTGTCTCTTATAATAGTGACATCAGTGGAGAGAGAAGGGCTTAACAAATATATTCTAAAGGTTAAGTATTCAAAATATCTCTTCTATTGTTTGAAATGACGAAACAAAAATTAAAAAAAATTAATTTTAGAATTGTGAAAATTATGATATAATGAGTGGAATTTAAAAAAAAATGATATAAAATTAAATTTTTTTTATTAAAATATTTTAAGAATGAACAGCAACGTGACACAGCTGCTCCTACTCCTTGGGAAAGGAAAGAATAATTTATATTTAAAAAAAAAAATAATAATACAGCGTCGTTTATTACATTTACAATTTTTTATATTTTATGAAGAATTATGAGCTTGTTTTTTGTTCTTTTATATAATTATTTTTGAAGATGAATATATAAAGTATTGTATTTAGTATTTATTATATTTTTCATTAAAATGAATCCTTCTATACATTAGATTCAGGGGATAAAGTAGTTAAGATTCTAATCCTGAGTTGAAAGTTGATATCTCTCTCCTAGAAAAAATTAACCAGTTATGTTATAGGAAGATCTCGTGAGGTGGGAAAGGGGTGAGGAATGGTTAGGGTTAGGAACTCGGCAAATTTTTTAACCGATTAATCAAAAACAATTAACCGGTTAAAAAATTATTTCAAGTAACTTAGATTAAAATCTTAGTTTTTTTTTACCATTCAAATAAATTAACCGATTAATGTTTTTCAACCAATTTAGTTGATTCTTTTAAATAATATATTAAGGAGAAATATTGAAATTGTCCAAGTGTTTAATCCATTCTCTTTGATTAACAATACTCTTTTGTTAAAAAAGAGTATTTTTAATCTCATTTAAATAGAATTAATTTATATAAAATATAAACAAATTTAAAAAATCATCAGACTTTGATGGATTTAGGTATGAATGAGAGAAAGAGAGAAACTCCTTCCCCTTTTTTTAGAAAGAAGAGTCTTCCACCATGTCAATGTGTGTAATGAGTTGTTCCTTCTCAATGGGGGCAATATAAAAAAAAATTTTCTATAAGAACAAATATTCATAATACATGTATTTTATAAGATATAATTTCGACATATAATTGCCACAAACGACTCGAATGTAGTCTTGAGTATCCCTTCGTCCAGTCCACATGTCTAGTCGCAAGAAAGTACCAATCAAATCTAGATCAATTATGCAAAAACTTTTGATGAAAAAGTCCGAACACACTACTCATAACTTATGCAAAATAATAGTCACAGATATATTGCTAATTAATATTGTCGAGGAGAAAGTTTAAAAATTAATTTAATCGAAGTTGGTTGAAATATTCTCTACCTGTGAATTGTCCCAGCCCTAGTTGGCACTACCTCAAAGCAGGGCTGAATGGAGAAGGGACGTTGTTTCGAAGGTGATGAGTTGCCTGGGGTACCACCCCAGTATAATCCTAAAAATTTTACTCACCCAAATGAACAACTGACTAATGGATTTTTTGATTAATTGCTCCAGAAGTCCTCTATCTACCATGTATGCTCAGTTGTTACATCTTCCTAGCAATTGATTGAGCATGGAGCAATTAATCGAAAAATCCATTAATGAGATGTTCTTACTGGGACGGGGGGCTTTGGGGTAACAGCAGCATATCCGCCGCAAAAGTGGATGGTCTCTGGTTCAAGTACGGGAGGCACCAAACATACTCAGTCAAAACAATCCTCTCCCATTCTTTTAAATTAAATGATATATTGACTTATTTTCCCTTGGACCATTGCCCTGAAAACTCTCACCTTATTCCAAACAAACGCCTTTTATTAAATATTCATTAATAAGTTCTTCATATAGGCTGCCTATCTTCCAGCAAACAAAAATGAACTAATTTACGCGTCTCATTGTAGAATACTAACAATATTTTAATATTAACCTTAGCTGGTCAATTTAACGTCTACTTTAAAATAGTTTTGGGATAAAATTTGGGAGTTAATTATAAGTATTATAATAAACATAATTCAGTTTTTTTAAAGTCCTTTTCGGCATCTGAGGTCATTTAGACTCCGTCCTTATTTAATTAAATTAATTGGTAGCCAATATAATTTAAATAAATTTTTGTCGCTTAGGACGGGAAGCGAACCTCTGACCTTTGTTACGTGAAGCTAGACCTCTTGCTCTGCAACAAGGGACAGGGCATAATTCAGTTAGTAAAATTAAAAAAAAGGTTTTCAATACAAACTTTATAAGCAGCTTTATTTATAAAAATTTAAAATCAAATATTTTTTTCTCTCTAAAACTTTCATGTTAAAAAAGATGCAGGGGCAACCACACAAAAATACTCTTCATTCATTTAGAGATGATCCGAGGAAAGTTTAATATCACTTCATCACTCGATGCAATAAAACAATATACGTATTTAAAATCCATATACACAAGTGTTATACATGAGTTGTTTGACAATTTACAATCGAATCAAAATCATAAACAACATAGCCAATAACATTACAAGTGAAATATATAATTTTTGAAATCTATTTTTAAATTATTTCGAAATATACACGTATATTAATTCATTGGCAAACGAAATATTGATTTTGATAATAAAAACAACTCCCGCCTAATCTATAACCTGAGAGATTAATAAATGAGTCAAAAAAATACTGAACACTATCGTCTAAAGTACCGAGAACATTGTTTCAACATTGTCTCCAATCAGCGCACATCAAGTAGCTTTGTTTTTTTTTTTTTTGGATTGTCTAGTGTAGCCAATCCGTCTCAATGATTTTTTAAGGTAAAATGTTTTAACAAACCACCTACCGAATCGACCTTTTTTCCAAAATATGTTTTTATTGGTGTATATTTTTGGAAATTGAGTTTAATTTTTATACCGACAAGTAGGCAGAATTTTATTTCTGCAAGAGGGATGGGGGAGGAGGTAAGCGTCTGTACGCAGGTCCCCTTGGACGCTAATCAAAGAAGGCGCCAATATTGTTTTCAATGTTCGTCTATAAATTAGGAAATATATTTAAAGAAACAAAAAAAGTGAAGATTAAAGATTAAGCAAAAATTAATGAGACAACTTAAGAAACTAGGCAAGTTGCAACACTTTCCCGTCCTTTTTTTCTATGAAAATATAAGATAATCACTCTACAACCCTATCGAGTATGCAAGTCGTGTCATGTTGATTTCTATTGTTATTTTTTTAGATTGTTTTGTTTGTTTAAATATTATTAAAAGACATTAATTGAATTTAAAAAATTATATTGGATACCAATTAATAAAAAATACATAGTCTAATTGGTTTAGAATGCCGAAAAAGACTTAAGAAAAAATTTAATTAAAAAAAAAGTCAAAATAAAATTACATAATTTTCTCTCTATGATGAAGTTTATTATCTTAAACTATAATTAAATACTATAATAGTGTGGGAAAGTAAAAATACTATTATAAAATTTAAAGGCAAAAATTTGGTTCAAACAAATTTTTTTTATAAAAATTGGATCTGATATATTTTTCAATGTTTTCGGGTATTATTTTAAAACTTCTCTGTAGCGAAATTAAATGTCAAGTAAGCGAAGGGTTTTTGTTCTTAGAAAAAGGCAAGGGCAAAATATTTTTTCTTAATATGATTTTTAGAATTTGATAATGCCAAAAGAGCGAGACTATAAAATTAAAGGAAGAACAGTGTTTGTTATTATTAAGTGCTTATTGTTTATACAATTTTAAAATTAAATAAATTATTTTTGAAGAAAATAATATAAAAATTCCTAAAAATAAAATGGAATAAAAATAAGACTGGTTCTGGTTAAGTCTAGGCAAGTGGAAGTTAATTAGTAAATTGCCATCACAACCCGAAAGCATAGAGAGAGTCATTTGGCATACGAAAAGGTCTTTTTTTGTAAAGCAATAACCTTTAATTTTAATTCAACATTTCACTCTTTGAGTTAGGTCTTTTTCAAGTTAAACAAGAAGTGGGTAGTATTTGTTACAGTAACGATCTTTGTTCATATCGGCCGTCTGATCACTAAAACAGCACAATAATACTAATTAAATCACGTAATTAAAAATACCAAGCTCTTGTTTTAATATCTCTCTTAGGTAGAGGTTCTTTAACCTTTCCGAGAAACGAGCAGCACTTTAATTACAAGAATTTTTTTTAGAACAAGAAAATTCCATCGCGGTTTATTATTATATAATTACTTTAATAAAATGAAATATGTCAGTTTTTTTAACTAGATCAAAGTATATCATATCATCAGGACATATATTTTAATAATTGCAATACTAAGAATTTTGCAAAAGTATAGGAAAGTTAAAAATTTTGAAAATAATTCTAGTGTATCTATCAAAAGCTCCAATTATCAAATTTTGAGTTATTAATATTAAAATGATTCATCTATAAATCAAATGTTTTAAAATAAATTTATATTTAATCCTCAAATTAAGTTTTATCACAACAAACGTGTGCTTAAATTCGTTGGTTCCTTGGGAGGCAGGCAACCCAAATGACCAATTCACTAATAAATTTTTAGACTAAGCCGACCACGCATGCACAGTTTTTAATTTCTATTGAGAAATAACAACTGCGTATGAAATATTAAAATACATCTTCTATGAATCGAAAGAATTAAATCCACCATAGAACATTTCTGGAGCAATTATTCGAAAAAACATTAATGATTTGGCTATTTGGGTTACCTTCCTTCTAACAAACAAACACTAATAAAAACTAATAAAACTAATTTCTCTAAAACATGGTGACTTTTTCCAAAGACCTATTTCCAACAGAAAATGAAAATGCCATAACCATATTGAATAAACCACGTGAATTAAAAAAAATTTTATTTTTTTAATTATAAAAATATGACTTGATGTAATAGTTTGAAATTTTTAAATAAATAAATATGTAAATCCCATTATGTTTTTAATAGAATTGAAGCGGAAGCGAAAGGGAGCTAAGCGTATGAGCCTATGCTCAAGGAAAAATCAAGACAAAATTAACAATATTGGAATATCTAAAAAGAAACATTCCCAAAAGAAGAAACCCCCTTCCCCACCCACACCAAAGATCTTGGCTACTAACTTAGGTAAGTTACTGGTATTCATTTTTAAGCTAAAATCCATTTTTTTTTTTTTTTTAATTTATCTTCCTGTCATTACTGGAATAATCAATAATAAGTCAAAATTTTGAAAAGGCTGCAAGGGCCCCCCCCCTTGCAGCCTTTTCGTGGATCAGGTCAAGTAAAATTTTAATCAGCAAAAAACGTTATACGAAAATGATAAAATATGCTAGACATTTAAAAATTTCACTTTGTGAAGATTTTGAAATTTTCCAAAGAAAAAAGTAGAGAGTACGATTTTCCAGAAATTAATTTATGTAAAATTTGGTTGATCTCCATTAAAGCAAGCTCAAGTTATGGAGTTAACGAACATATACACAGACACACAGATACACAGATATAACTAGAAAAATGGTATTTTCGGAGTTAGAGAGGTCCAAAACTTCAAGAACAATCAAAATCAAATTTCGAAATCGAATTTTTGGATGACCACAATACTTTTCTTATACTATGTATACGAGAAATTAAAAAACTGTAAATTTTGTTTATTTTTAAATTGACGATAAAGCCAGAAATTTTCTTAGTATATACAAAGTGATAATGAAGTTTTCAATTCAATAATGAAGTTTTCAATTCAATAATGAAGGTTTCAATTATTCTAAAACCAATAACGCCCTCTCTTAACGAAATAGTTAGTGTGCAGTTTCCTCCACATGCCGTGCAAGTTTAGACTTGTTCTTTGATTAGTCTATCACTGACAATTGTTTTTGGGAATTAATATTTATCCTTGATTAAATTAAATGTTGAATTAAACAGCATTAAATGTTAAATTTGAGATGACCACTTTTTATTCAAAATAAAAATCAGTGGCGACATATGAAAATTTTAGTAAATTTACTATTTATAAACAGTTTAAATTTTATTTATATAAATTTATATTTCATTTAATATATATTAAATAAATTACTATCATAAACTAATGAAATAATTAAATGTGTTCATTGCAAATTCAGCAGTGTCTGCTTAAAAAATATGCAAATTTAATGAACTCGCATATTGACGGATATACGCGAGATTATCCGAATATGCTGCTTGCTGACACTGCCCGTGAAAGGGTAATTTAGAGCGTTTTTTATTGTTTTATATTTTTAATATTTGTTAAATTATATTGATAGACTTTTAAAATGTTTAAATTAAAATTAGCACTGTCCTTTAGAGAAGAGGTAAAGCTCTTGTTTCATTATCTAAGAGTCAAGAGGCGTAACTAGCAAATATATCGCTTAAGGCCAGTTAACAAAAATGCCCATTTTAGTATACGCATATTATAGTACGCCTGGGTCTAGTAAATATAAAAGTAAAAATAATCGCGAAGTATCAAGTAAAAATGCACGTTTTTTACATTTAAAATTATGTCGTGCAAAATAAAACCTGACGGTTGTACGACAGTTGTAGATGAAATAAAATATGTCACTAATTGAAGCCAATAAAAGGGCCTATCTGTATGGCCAGGGCCATATCTGTAAGAGTCAGTTCTCCTCCCGACCTGATCGATAAAATTTATTTAAATTATATTGGTTTACAATTAAATTAAATGAATATGGAGGTTAGATGGCTTCAGATGCCGAAAAAGATTAAAAAGGAAAAAGTATTAAAATTATCTTTTAATAAAAGCTCTTTCTCGATCTATTAAATATATTGCTTTGTTTTTCCAAAATTAAATTGTTAGGGGAGGGGAAAAAAAAGTTTTTGGCTTTTTTTTTGTTCAAAATTTAATTTTTTTATAAAAAATTATTTATGAATTAGAAGGACGTGAGCCAAAATAGACTGCTTTGCCTTATTCTGTTATTATATTTATACTGGGGAAAATCGTCTCACTGATACTGAAACATTTTCAATAACAAAATAATATGATAATATGTCAAGTAGTCTTTTATTTTGGCTGAAGTCATTCATTCTCCTTAATATTCTCTACAATGGTCCTGACTATATAAATTGTGAAATATTTTAAATATTAAAATTTAAAAAAATACTATCATGTTGACTTTCTGAAATTATTTGTTTATCTCCATCATTAAAATGTGTCTTTAAAATTTAAAGACCCAGAAATATCAGGAATCAATAGAGAGAGAGAGAGAGAGAGAGAGAGAGAGAATGAAAAATTTTTGTAAAAAAGAATCTTTTATAAGAGTGCCGAGTTTGATTCCAGGCGAGTCCAATCGATTCATATAAACCAAATTTCGTCATCTCTTATCTACTGAATTTATTCGCTAACCAAAATGTCCAAATGATAGGCAAGGTCAATAAAAAAATCCTCTACAAAAAAAAGGTCTAATGTTTTTTTAACCGCTCAACCACAAAATGGCGATAAATGTAGCCATGCACAATTTCCCCCAAATGACCTTTGCACCCCTCCACCCGAGTAGCAATGGTGGGGGAGAGGTTGTACAGGACACCGAGACATTTTCATACTTGTATACACATATGTAACAATTTTTTACAGATGTTGTTATTAGCCAGATGGATATACAAAAATGACATTTTTTGTCTCTACGAAATTCGGAAATCATTATCAGGATTATTATTATAATATTCGTTTATATTATAAATTAAATTATTTTTTTTAATGGTTTCATTTATTATATTTTTTCTCCTTAGTAAAAAAACATTCAGTAAGAAATCTTGGAGGTCGAAGTCTCATTTTGAGAAATGCATATTTATTATTTATAGTGAATTTCAAAATAATAATAATTATTATGAGAAGTTAAATAGACGTGCCAGGGCCATTTGCCCCACCTCACAGAGTCAATACACTTTTTGATGCACTAACTCCCTGTGAGAATTTCATAAAAAAAGTATACATCAGAGATAATTAGATCATAAATAAATATAAATATAAGGTTCAAAATAACTCCACGTTTGTGGACTTTTCAAATTTTAATTAATTAATGAATTTTGCTATTTTCTTTTTAAAACAAATAATGTTTGCTTGTAGCTTGAAAAATAATCAAATTTTCAGATTATTTTAATTATAAATGAATTTTCATTTCATTTGGACCGTATGGACCCACATCACGAAAATTGTAATTGAATATAATTATTTATTTCACTCTGCACTCCCAGTAACAAGAAAATTTTTTATAAATATTGAATTGTGTGTATTAATCTGTGACTTTTTTAACACCTGAAAAAGAAGAAGAAGGACCCAAACGTTCTAAAATCTAAAATGTTTTTTTTAAACAATAAAATAATCATATATCTGAAAATTTTCATGGCTTCGAGCCTCGAATTTTTTAAATATTTTTGTTTTTTAAACAATAATAACATCCATCATTCTTGCTATCGCTGTTAATTAATAACTTTTAACAGTTTTATTATAATTATAATAAAACACCTGTATTAAATGGACAGAGCAATCATTGAGTGCTCAACAACTTGCGACATCCTAAAGAAGGCCGAAATGTGGCCGTATTTAAACACAAATAAAATTTTACTTAAATACTAGAATTTTTTTCTGATTGGTTGCTTGGAACGATCCTGATTTTACACAATAAAGTGTCCAGGATTTGGTGGAATTTTTTAAATTCATTTTAATTTTCAGTTAGAACTCAGGGGAAATAATAGGAAAAATGCCTGAATAAAATTTTAACGAAATTTTCAATTGAAATATCTGGAAAATTTATTTAGTTTTTTAAAGTTCATAAGACTTTTTAATCAGATTTCTCCTTTTATTTATAAAAAACGTTTTATTATTTACTAGTTGCATAGCCCCCCTGGACCCACCTTTTATATTATTTATATTTTCTTTACAACTTGGAGGGAGACACATATCTAAATAAATATGACCCAGCAAATAGTAAATTTTGTTCACGTAATTTTTTTTTTTTTTTTTTTGTATTTTAACATTTTTAATGAATAAGAAAATATAGTAAAATTAAGTCTGTATTTTCCATTTAAAAAAATACTTATGGGCCTCGAATTATATAGTATTTCTAATTGGAAGGAAACGGAGCACCCAGGCTAAAAGTAGGAACGAAGTTGGACCATAAATTGCCACAAATATTATACATTTAATGAATATTATCAGAATTTAAAAATTTTTTTTTTTTTTTTGTTTATATTTCCTTTAGCAAAATATTTTCAATGACGTTTGTTCTTTTTTGAGGGCTCTAGTAGTTTACTTTAGTTAGGGATGGGCCATTCGAGTCTAGCACTCCTCTGTAGCTTTGTTTACGAACAATAACTGACCAATGTTAACAAATAACATGTATATATTTATATTACTAAAATAAAATTACCGAACAGCTTTAAATATTGACTACTTAGCCCTGAAGCAGCGCGCGACAGGCGTACGAAACGTCGGCAACAATAACAATTGTTTTTAATGAAGGAAAAGTTGTGACTGTGGATTTAATTTTAATGGAGTCAGAAAATTAGTCAAGACTTGTGCAGCCAATTTTTTTTTTTTTGCCTTCACGGTTGACGTTTCGGCTTCAGGCCTAGGTCATCTTCAGAGCCGACAGGCAATAATTAATGTGTATATTTTTTCTTTAGTGACAACATAGAGCATTTGTAGAATGCTCACAGAAAAACGTAAAGAATGGATAATTGTTTTTATTTCTCACCTGGCTGCAAAACCTCTAGAGCCATCAACCGAGAATTCCGTCCATAACTAAAATATTTTTATTTTTTAAACACGTGTATAAAGTGAAAATAAAAAAGCAATATCAAGGCATAAATTATGTAATGTATCATGTGTTCATGAGAAATGTATAATCAATGAAAGCAGTCATTTTGAAGTGCGATAATAAAAAACTACATTAAGATTCAAGCTTTTATTTCTCAAAATTTATAGAATTTTTATTAAATTGACCTATTAGAGTACTTTAAAATTTAAAAAGGATAGGGGGTTATCTAGACTTACATTAAATAAAATTCCAGAGTTTTCTCTTTAAGGGGCACTTTATATGAAGCTTCACGAGGTTTTTTCAACTTTTTTTTTCAATAAATATTAACTTTAGCCTAAAATATGCCTTTTCAAAATTTTTAAACATTTCATTTGGAATAACTTTTGTTTGAAAATTTTATAAAATATAAACAATATTCGGGAAAAATAAAAATGATCTTTGATTAAATAAAACAACCTTAACAAAGTTTAGCATGAATTACAGCTTCAGATTAAAATCTTTCGCTCCTGTTTATCTTTTTTAAAGGCTGGTGCAGAATAGCATTACGCTTATCTCTACTCATTTAAAGCGCTGGGCGCTTTGACTCTCATTTTAAAATTATCACTCATTATTTCGATTCAATACTCACTTTTCAAACACCAGGGAGTGTGATTTTAAAAAAGTTTTTTGCTATTTGATAAATGAAGAAATTTTTGATGGAGAAAAAATACTTAATATCTTAGTAAATATATTCACAAAATAATTATATTTAAAATAAAATAAGCTATATAAATAATAGGGCCAAAATATATAAATACGACTATTAATAGAGGATATATTTGAGATTGCTAAGAAATTAAGTTTCCTGATTAGCTGGCAGGGCTGGTCGGAGAAAAGAACAACAGTCCCCAAGATCTTTGTTGACAAGCAAGATCAAGCAGCGCTGAACCTTGGGTGGGTGGTCCCGAGGAAGAAAGCTGTGCCCCCGGAAGTTAACAATATTTTTATATTTACAAATATACATATTGAATAATTGTCTCTAAATGGATTTTGCAGCCGAAAAGAGTATAAATACAATAAAAAAATCTCGTCATTGCTCAAATAGCCTCACTCCTGAACAATGATCGATATATGAGTCCGTTGAAAGTGCATCTACTATATGTCCCTATATATATTATTATTAATGAAATTTAAAAAAAATTTTGTTTTGGAAAGAATGGGATCAATAATTTTGAGAGGCTCAATAAAATTCATCAAGTGTATTATTTACTTTAATTTATTATAGAAAGAAACGAAGCTCCAAGTAATTTCTTTTTATTAATTGAACAGCCAGGGCTTAGGTGGCTTTTTAATATAATTGTTCTTTTGAATGACATCAAAAAATATGAAGAGAGAAATCGAATCATAAGTTCAAAATAAGAGCAAGTAATAATTAATTGATATATAAAGAAAAAGAAAAAAATAAAAAAAAATGTTCGATGCTTTCATTTTCTATGACAAGAAATATTTATGCAGATTTTTCTTTTTAATGAGCCGTTCAGAAGGCAAAGCGAATAAGTCCAGAAAACAACGGAGAAAAAAATTGGAACTTTTATTATAAAAGTGATATTAAATTTATTGACTATGATAAACATGTAATATATAAGAGAGAATTGGTTCATGTTTAGTTTCTGGAAGGTAGACAAGCTAGCAGAATAATAAAATAAGAAATTAAAAAAATTTACAAAATTTAATTTCTCGATTGGACTTAATCATTTGGACTTTTGATCGGCAAGCTTTTTAAAAGCTGTCTCCTAAATAAATTTCTATTAATTTAATATAAGTTGATTACTCGGCTATTTTTATAATAATCAGTAGCAAGGCCGTCGAGAGTTTGCCGGGGCTGAATTATATTTTTAATATTTTAATTATATATTTACCGAGAATTTCTGGCCCTTTTCAAAGAACCGGCCCCTCCTTCAAAGGTCGGACCCCGGGGCTATAACCCACGAGTGTCCCGTCCTCTCGACGGCTGTGATCGGTTCTGAGAACAGATTAGGGAGCCTAAAAATCTTTATTTTAAAAGAAACCTATTTTTCGGAAAAATAAGCAACGAAATTTAAATACGGTGCAAAGAAATTTGGACGATTTGAAAAATTTAAGCGTTTAAAATGTTAATCAGTTTGAGTCATGACCGAAGCTAATGTGGCCATTTTTTCTAAACAAAATTATGGCTGAAGCGTGGTTGTCAGCAGAGGATAAGTAAATAATTTCCCAATTCTAATAAAAACTACATTTTAGACTTTTTATTTAACTAATGGGTTGTTGATTTTAGTTTATATGCTGGTATAGTATAGGTTTGACCAGTCTTGTTTATATTTCCTATTATGCGGAGTTGACTCTACAGCACATTGAGTTTAAATAAGAAACTTTTCAACTCTGATGATTACGCGGCGAGCATGAAATATGAAAAATTAATAAATTTATTTTTTAACAAATTATCTTCAATTTTAATATTCCAAATTCTATTCAAAATCAATATAATGGTTCACTTTAAAAATCCATTCCATAAGGTGAGGAGACGACAACCTTTTTCAAAGTTATTGAAATTTAATATTTAACCAATTTTATAAATATACCAGGGTTGTTCAATATGTTTTGCCTGTTGGTCTGTAACTTATTTATTAATAGATGAAAATGAAGGATGTTACAATAAAGTTTGAAGTTCTCGCTTTTGTTTGATGTATTCATTTTCCTGGTGGTACCAATGAAATCGAAGCAGTCACATGCAAAACGTTTGTATGGACGTACTATTACAATAAAACAGAGTACAATAATTGAATTTCCACCTATCGATATCCACCATCAATTGAGTGCTATTTATGAGGAAGTATGAGACATGAAACAAGCTTCACATGACCAGTGTCAGCAAAATTTGGCGCATTATGAAGCAGAGGGAGAAGGCTCAAGTCGTCACTGGAGATGAAACATGGGCTCATCACCAAGAACCAGAAGCCAAACACCAGAGCATGGAATACAGGCATATGAGCTCGCCTCCAGTCAAGAAGTTCAAGACACAACCATCAGCTAGTAAAGTCATGATGACCATCTTTTTGGGACAGTGGTACAATTGTCAACTTCGAATGCTACGTGCAGACACTGAAGCACTTCAGTGCACGTCTGTGTAGACAACGCTTGACCTCATACAAGTCGGGAGACGCTGTAGTTCCGTGATGTTTTGCCTCACCCACCCTACACTCCAGACTAGCGCCATGTGACTTCTGGCTATTCCCGAAGCCAAAGGAACATCTAAAGGGCAAGCGGTTTGCGTCCGACGAAGAGGTCACCAATGCAGTGCGTTGCTGGTGACGTCAACATCCAGTCTCATTCTTCTCTGACCGCATTCAAACACTAGTGCAACGATGGCGAAAGTGCACCGACATCAGTGGAGTCTATATCAAAAAAATAATTACTCATCGGTAAAAGGACATTTCATTGACATTTTGATTGTAATATCTTTCATTTTCATCAATTAATAAATAAATTACAGACCAGGAGACAAAATATAGCGAACACCTCAAGTAGAGAAAAAATTTCTGTATATAATAAATAATAAGCTACATTTTTTTCATTTGAAAAGTTTTCAATAAATAGTCTAGATCAGGGATTTCCAAACTTTTTAAGTCCACGGCGCCCTTAGAACTTTACGGCGCTTATTTTTCAGTGACAGTAATAAACATTTGAGTGTAAACATAAATATTATACTATGTTTAATTTAGTTAAATCGCAATACGCTTATCCAATAGATTCGGGAAGATAATTTAAATATATCGCCAATTAAAAGGTGTCAAAAGAAAACAAAAGGTTTTTTCCTAAAATTAAGGAGTATAAATTTAATAAGAGTTTTAGAAAATAAAGGTAATTTACAGAATATAGAATTAGATTTAAATTATAGATAAAATGCAAAGAATAGAATTGTTTAAGACATATAAAGGATAATTTAGGTTTGACATCAATGAGAAAAATAAAAGAGTAAAAAATTTAACTATTAAAATTGATCGTTTAATGAAATTTATTAAAGTAACAAAATTAATAAAAAAAAAATAAATAAAATTATAATTATCTGACCAATTCCAGCTGGTTATTGGGCGAAGGAGTCAAAACTGCTGAGGGATTGAATCCACTCCAAAACCGCTGATATATACAGGTCAAAGACAACGTTCCCTATATAGATCCAACGAACACAAATAATAGTTTCCTGTAGAAGTTGAATAGCAGATAATATGGCCAATAATTCAAATCAAATCTTCGAAGAAACGATATGAAGATCAATTTAAATCAATTCGAAGGCTAATTTGAAGCCTGATTTAAATTTCTAAAAGGAAATGTTTAAAAAAAAATAATAATAATATAATAACTGAAGGAGAGAAAAAATAATGAGTTTAATTGAAGATAAATAATACGAACCAATTTGTTGAGATATGAAACTATTGAAATAGAATGAAATATTCTCTCGAAATGAGACGTATATATAAGGTACGTATAACGTATAACTTTGAAATAATCCAAACTGATATTTACAAACGATGATAAAACACATGAACACATGGCCAGCCTAACAGGACCAGAAAAAAAACACTTTTAAGATTCAAAAAGAAGTGAGTTCGATCGAAGAATTCCTGACTTTAAAATATATTTTAAAAAACGGAATAATGACGCTCTCTATTCGAACTAAATATAATGCGGCGTAAACAATTATTGATTTAAAATTCTATAAAATTTTTAGGCAAACTGTTATTAACTAAAGAGTATATTTTTGCGAAATTTATTAGAATATTTGTAAGCTAATCAGGGCACACCAGTGCGCCGCAGAGCACACTTTGGGAACCTATGGTCAAGCTATTTAATATCTCCAAGTTTTACAATTCAGCAAATGATTTTTGTGTGTTAGCAATTAGTAGGATTGGACGGTAGACATCCAAACTTAGCATGTTCGGCTTTCTGCTCAATTCCTTGGTGACGAGTTTAGGAAAGTCTAAAGATCTTGGGTTTGAAGCTTTTACTTTCATATTTTTATCACTAATAATATTTATAAATTATTTACAAGTGTAAAGACTTTAAGGATGATATAAAGAGCCAAATATTGCTTTTGTACCGCAAGTTTCTGATAGAATTAAAAAGGAAAAATGGCACGGACGGGCTTTTCTAACTCGATACCAAGTAGTAAGAAAACAATGATGTAAAAAAAGAACCTTTAGTAGCTTAGGCCATTAGCGCCAACTTAATAAAGGTGCTTAAAATCCAAAAACTATTATTTTTTAATTATAGTCGCAATTCCAGAGAGGCGAGATAAGTTAACGTTGATAGGGGGGAAGTTTTTGTTCAAGAATTCAATAATTTTAAATTTAGCTAAATAATTTCGAACGTCCATCTCTCTTTGTAAGTGATTGAAGACCTTTCGGGACTAGCTTGTGATGCTCTTGGCGAGAGAAAAATTTTGCTGGCAGTTTAGAATGGAGATAAGCTTTTTGGAATTCCTAAGCTCGACTATAATAATTATAATAATGTGCTGTATTTAAATATGTATCTGTTCATTTAATATCATTTATGTCTCTCAAAATTTTTGTTTGAATAAAAAATTCGTTAAATTCTCATGGATTAAAATTGAAAAAGCATTATTATCTGAACACTTACCAAGGGAAGATTCACGAGTTCCAAGAACAGAGGCAAGTCTTGGCTTTTCTTCTTCCAAAACGAGTTCAGCATCCTCCCGGTAGAGCTGGTATACAAGAGCGAGACATCGTAAACGTAATTTGCCTCCCACAAAACTTGATGGACTAATTTCATGAATCAAAGTGATCGTAGATAAATGACGTGTGTGTTCAGGGATTACTGAATATGGTATTTCTGGTGGAAGTAGAGAAGGGGAACTGCTTGTTGTGGAAATTACTGATGGTGATACCACAGGTACTGGTATCCGGAATGAGTCAGTTGCGTTCACCTGAAAAAAAAAGGAATTACTTTTAAAAATTAAAATTAATTAGAAATGTATATAGTCATATATAAAACTCTTATTAGGTAATAATATAGGAACAGCATGACACATTAATTCCTGCAATCTTGTTTGAAATAAACGACGACTTTCAAATAAGAATAACTGATTCCTGCCACCCCCCCCCCTCCTCCACAAGCTGAGGTAAAGTTCATGTTACTAACTTCAGCCAGATGTTTTTGCAATTATCCTAGAGTATATATATTTGAAATTCAAGTTAATATGACTTCGATTATAGATAATTGTACTTGCACTATATGTGACGTTATCTCAAGTGAACACTGTGTGGTTATTAGAAATCAGCTTGGAAATCGTCCGGAAAAATGGAATATGATTGTGTGGAAACCAATTACGAAACTCTCAATTAGTCGATGAAATTTAAAAAATTGAGAAAAATTCATTAAAAAAAAATATTCTTCAGTTTAAAAGCCTAAAAGCAAAAAAAAAAATAAATCAAAACTATAAGATAGGTGGGATGGCTATTTTATTGCAATTTATTTACTTTAGTAAGGTTAAGTTAGACTGACAGTGAAAGTTTTTTCTATCCCAGATGCTTTTGTTCACCATAAATTACATTTCTTGATAATTGTAGTTCCCTTCCCTTCTTCCGCATGAAAAGTTAATGTCTATTATAATTCGTGAACAAAAACATTTGGTTGGTCATTTCTCCAAATATAACCAATTTATCCAGTTACACATTTAAAAGCATTGAAATAAAACTTCTTCAGGTGTAACAAGTTGTTAGGAAATGTTTACAGGTGGTTGGTAATAAGTTACCCTTAAAATAAATAAATTTAATGTTAAGAATGATGGAAGGTAATCAAAGAAAAAAACCTAATAAAAAATTTACGTTTATTAAGCTATGATTTTTAGGTTTTATTAGAATCTTATGATTATGTTATAAACAAATATTTTGTAGAAAAGTAAATTGGATTTTATTTTTCAGAGAGATGAGGGTTTTTGTGGCTTTAAGTGAGTGAGAATTTCAATTTTGTGGTAACCATATTTATATAAAATAATCTTTATATTTATTTTTGAATTATTCATAATATTTAAAAATTTTATTTATTAGTATTGTTATATTCTTTTTTTATAAAAGAAATAATTTATTGTTAAAACTTTACAAGGACAAATTTTCAGATTATTTTTAAAAATAATAAAGTAATGAAAAATTTATATAATTATTTTTTTTCATTCTCTACTCTAAGAAGAAAAAATTTCCTATATGCGTGTGTATTAATTAGTGGGACTTCTCTCACACTGAAAAGGACACAGCCAGATCCGAAGTTCTTTTAAAATAATTTTACCGAATACGTTTTTATTCTTGTCCAAATAAATAAACCATATATTTGAAATTTTTTGTGGAGTTCGATCCTCCAATTTCTGTATAAAATGTTTTAAAAAAATTTACTTATGATTTATATATTTATTTATCATTCTCAAATAGTTGTTATTTTCTATTATTTGTAAAGATTAATTTATATTTAATTAATCATTTGATTTGAGTTGAGGAAAGCCTTGATTAAAACCGAAACTCGAACTTTGTTTTGTCCATTTATATAATTATACTTCCGATTAATTATCATGTTTATATATTTAATTAAAAATAAATTAGAAGATGAAAATGGAAAACTATTTTGTTTATCAAGTTTTTTTTTCTGGTAAGTAATGCAATGAAATAGAAAATTTACGTGGTGAAGATAATAATAGAAAAAGCAAAAAAGTTTAAGAGAAGAGGTTTAAATGAAAATATTCGCGGGGCTGTTGCTAGGATGATTTCCGCCTTTGGCAAGCTCCAATTTGCCTCCCCTCAATTTAACTCAGTAAAAGCAAAAGAGAAAAGATGTGTTTTGAAATTTTTTTAACAACCTATATTCAGAGAAAAAATCTTAGGTTATCAAATAAAAATGAATTTTTTAATAAATTTAAAATTGTTTATTAAGTATTATATAATTGAACTAAAGGTTTTATCATTGCTTTAAATTTTTATGAATTACATATTTTTATTAATAGATTTATGTTTTTAAACTAATGCTGGAGTGTTTGGTGGTCTAGTAACCAAGGCATTCACCCAGCAAATGATAGGCGCGGGTTCGATTTTCGATTGTACCCAATTTTTTTTATATATAACTTTATTATTATATTACCAGCGGTCAAAAGGCTGCTTCGCAGTTTCTCTCCCGCTGCTGTACACTCAGTCGATTTTTTACAGTTAGGAGAATGATGTAGAGCAAGTTGAATAGTGGAAATCTGAATAGATGGATACAAATAGTATGTTACTATGTTAATCACCACATCTCACCATCAATAACCTCATTTCCTAAAATTATTCTAGTTTATTGCCACCTAGAATTAGTTTTACAAAACTTCTGAAAACCTATTTGACAGTTTTCATGATTTTGCTTGAATAGTCCCTGGAATGTCATGTTACTAGTCTCATGTTCCCTAGAATGTTCAAGGATGTTCTGGAATCTTTGAAAACTTTCTGGAATGTTCTAGAGAGTTTTAAAAAGTTCTGGAATATTTGGGAATTTTCTGTGATCGCCCCATCCAATAAGGATGATGAAACTGAGCTGACGAAACACAGGGAGAAAGTGGGCGGGGCCAAGGGTGAGTGGGAACAGACAGACCTTAAGCGCTTTTTTATATAGTATTTATATGTTTAATAGAGACATTTATATATATTCTGGAAGGTTTTCATGGTTGGAATATATGGAATAGTGTTTTCACTGATTGGTCCGCGTTGATTGTTAAGATTAACTCGACGTTTCGGCTCTCCTTTTGTTCAAGAGTGGTGGGTTAGGAAGTAATGTTAGTGGTGGTTTGTTTTCGGGGTCGTAATCTTGGTGGTCCCCCAGTTGAAATTCCGACTCGGGGAGTGGGCAAATTGAGATCTCGAAGTCAACCTAAACAGAACACTAATAGCACAACATCCAAACAATCCCGTCCTGATCTGAGGCAAATCCAAACCTATGAGACATCCACCAACCAAATTTGGGGACCAACAATATTGCGACCCCGAAAACAAACCACCACCACCATCACTTCCTAACCCATCACTCTTGAAAATGGCTCCAAAAGGAGAGCCGAAACTTCGAATTAACTTCAACAATCAAAGAGAACCAAACCGTGAAAACATTATTATATATATAATTTATTAATGAACTGTGGCTCTTAAAAACAGTAAATAATTAAATAAATAAATATAATAAATAATTTAATATTTATTGAATGAACAAGTAATTTTAATATCTTATGTATATTATATTATTAGTGGTTCATATTTTAATGTCCTCGAACAATTGTTAATTTGGCCTCTGGTATAATTATTAAATAAAAATTATAATTTTAGAAATTGTATAAATCAAATAATATGAGTCCATAAAATAAGACTTTTCAAATATATATTATTAATTAAACTCATATCGCGGAAAAAATTGAGACAAGCCGGAAATCGAACCTGGGTCACTCGCTTTCCTGGCGAGTGTGCTGATCACTGCATAATCAGACAACTGGAAGTTATATAATAAATAAAAGGTTTATTTCTAATTTGGAGAAATTAATCGAGAAATTCATTAATCAGCTGATTTGGATTGCCTAACATCCAATAACCAAAAGAAACTAATTTTTACTAATATTTGTATTTTATATTATCATCCCCCTATACACTTTATATTATTATTAAAATTGCTTAAATCAAGAGTCGCGGAAGCGACTCATAGCCGGCAAGGAAAAATGATAAGAATGGGAAAACAACATTAATAGTACCATTTGGTTAATTAATATTCAAATAGATTTCAAAACTGAAATTGTTGAAATTTTAAACACCAAATAAAGGTTATCGAAAACCTGGTATCCTTGATATCAAATTTCAGCTTGGAGTAAAGGTAACTTTTGGAGAGATTATAGAAGTCCCATATTTTGCTCTATCTTTACAAAGAGAAAAGACGATTTCTGACTTTTTAGCTAAGTATGACAAAAACATATGAACAAATAAATAGAGATAAAATAAATTTTAGCATCTAATCTGACTTAAAACCTCCAACCTGCTCTGTAAAATTGTCTAATCACTAAAAAAAAATTCCATGAATATTAGTCCATAAATCTCGGAGATAATCAATTTCATACTAAAATGAAATCCCCCTAATAAGGGGGTACCCTGTTCCTAATATGAATTAATAGTCTAAAACCACCCCCGGAAAATTTTCTACATAGTAGAAAAAACTCCATGAAAATCCGTCCAGTAATTTCGGAGTCTGGGTATTACAAACAGAGAGACAAACAGACAGACTTTGTTTTTATATAATAGTATATAGATATATAATAGATATAAATTAAAATAAATGAAACTTCCGGGCTGGAATCTTTCCCCTCTAGGGTAGACTCAACTTCTAAGGCAGAGTTGCCTTGGGGTATTTAAAATTGACAAATTTCATCCAAAAGTCAATTGTTCAAATTTTGTTGATGATTTTTTAAGTCCCCCTCCTCCCTTCCAAAAAATCTCTCTATACAAAGTATTTTTTAACATCTTAATTAAACTCCGTCGAAATTGACCATATTTATTTAAATTAATTGGTAGACAATATCATTTAAATAAATAAAGCGAAATACTGGACATTAGATCATGAAGTAATAGCTCTTCCTCTGCTCTAAGAAACAGAGTAATAAAAGTAATAAATCCAGTGAGTAATTGCCTTTGTTCTACCCCTTCGAATCTGGGATCTGATAAGACATATTCATATTATTATTACTTTTTTTAGACACTCATATCTGGCTAAGAGTTTGCAACATTAAATCAAGAGTTTACCAGTTTAAGGGAAAATATGTTTATGGCTTATTAAAAAAAGAGACTAGAAGTGAAACTTTATTTTTGTGTTGATGATGTATAAATATACTATTAAGTTGCGCATAAAAATTACACTATCATATTTTAGATTACAAGTTGAATAAAAATTTTTTATCAAAAGATAAATTTAATGTGTTTTTTATTTATCCATTAAAATTAATAATTGTAGGTGACAATTAGAGGGTTAAAATTTTTAACGCATATTACACTTTCCAACTCAATTGTATTAATATTACATCAGAAATAAATAACATGATTAAACAAACCAAACACTTTTAATTTTCTTTCTATGTAATGGTATGCTTGAGATGGTAATTAGTTTAAGTAAATAAATTAAAAATATGGGAAGTGCCCTGTATAATAAAGTTTGTTTTTGATTCCTGGAAGGTAGACGACCCATATTGCAGCTTAAAGCTCATCTAATTTATTATATGTAGACTACAGTCATCCTAAACAAAGTCATTAAAGTTACAAGAAACATAAAAAACATAGAAAAGTAAAGAGGGCTCCAAACAATTTTGGAGCTAATAATGGCTAATACATTTCAAAGGTCATAAATAATTGATATATGAATTTTAATCAAAACAGATAGATCGAATTTTGAGAGAATTGAAAAAGCTAAAAAAGTACATCTATTAAGTACTAGTACTCTTTGACCGATTCTATTCAAAACGTTCGTGTCGCATGTGACATGATTACCGAGCTTAGATATCAAATTTGAGCTTCGAAAGTTTTGAGAAACATGTTAATAATATAATACTAAAAGACTGGTTCAAATAAATCAAGGGAAAGTTTTTAGTTTTTGGTTTTATATTACTTATTGGTTCTGGATACTTAAAGCCACTTTGTTTATACAGTTCTTACTAGGCCCATTAACGTTTGTGGTGGGAAAGTAAAAGTGGATTAAGAGAAAGTAGTGTGAATGTTTCACATTCTATTTTTTTGCATGCAATGTATTAATCTCTTTATTGGGATAAAAAACAATGGTGAGTGTGTTTGGACGTTCTTTAAAAGTTTAGAGAGGTTTCCAAGCATTTATTTTGGCAAGCTTTCCTAAGGAGAGGCCAAGTCCAATGAGGGAAAAAATTATCAGCGACGAAAAGATGGATGAAATTGTGAAAAAATTCCCCTGACCCGGTGAATTAAATTGACGCTTAAACATTTATCCATGGAGAAGCTGAATGCAGACGTAATCTCTGATGAACTTGATTTAATTGCTAATTTATTTACATTTACAATTTAATATTTTATAACATTTTGTTGATAAGCTAATTTGATTCACAAAATTTCAACTTGAAATTGAATTAGCTGATGAATAAAAAAAAAATAAAAAAAAAAGTTTATATTGAAAATATTTATTCCCATAACTTCCTTTAATAATAATATTCTTTCTTGTCATTGGTTATTGATTTTTATTATTTACTTTTCTCTGTTTCATCACTTATTTTAAACTTTATCTTGGATTTTTTAATAATTCAAGACAGATGGGGAGGGAGAGAGAGAGAGAGAAAGAAATTCACCCCTGGTCTTGCAAAGATTCAGATGTAATTGTGTCTCTTTTGCATTACAAAGTGAAAAAAATTCCATTTCTTCCTGCTTAGGGATAAAATAAAAAGACAAGGTGGCAACCTGTTCTCAAAATTCATCTTTTGTATTAATAAATAGGTTTAGTGCTGGGAGAAACCTCTCACGAATGTATCAAAAAAATTATAAAACAAATGAAATGTTTATATATAATTTTTAATCAAAAATAAAGTGATATATATACAAATAGGTGCTTAATGCGGAACTGGCCTTTCTCGAAATGATCAACTCACTTTACATTTTCAACTTGAATTCGTTATTATATTCTCTATGTCTGTTTGTCTGTAGATTCGGATACCAACATCTATAATTCCGCACTATTATTTTAAAACTGTTGCGATCGAAGCGAGCATTTCCTATTTGAACGCAAGAGATACGGAATTCAGAAGAAACATCTGTAAATCACCACTATTGCAATTCCGTGCCCCTTTCTTTCAGATAGGAATTCTTCGCTTTGCTCGCAACACTTTCAAAATAATAGTGGGGAATTATAGATGTTGGTATCCGAATCTCCATTAAAGAAATCAAAATTTTTTAATTTTTTTTCTAAGGAATGGTATGCTTGAGATGGATAATTAGTCTAAGTAAATTAAAAACATGGGGAGTACCATGGCCTGTATAATAAAGTCCGTACAGATTCAAATTCGTTGCGACGATGCAGCTTTGGGTATTATTGTTTTGGAGCTTTTTTCATACTCAATCACATTTATTATTATAAATATTTAGGAGATTATAAAATGTTCAATGCAAGTTTATTTTTCATTATTTTTTTCATACTTTTATCAATAAAAGTAATTTTTTTTTATATATAAAAGTTGATATTCTGTTTTAATAATCATAAGCTTTCCTGCCTCCTTTTCTTTATTGTATAATGAAAAAGCATTTCTCTTTTAATGATAAAGTCAAAAATCATAAAATTGTACTGAAAATGAATGCTAAATGCTTTTCAAAATTTTTCTAATGAATGTGAGTGAAACAAAAAATCAGCTGGTCATTTTTTCATAATCTAAAAAATCCTTTAATATGATAATATTGCAATATTTATAAAATGTAAGCGTCCATTACGTTTAAAGCACAAATAAGAAATTTTATTCTAAATATATTGTATAATACCGTGTAACAAAAAAAGAATAAGGTTTTCACACATAAAAAATTCATATGTGCTCTAAAGTATAGACCAAACCTAGACGAATTGTGATGTTCGTATTGCTAATTCACGCCATATGGTTTTTTTTTTTACCATATTTTAATGATTTTTGAGATTCAGTGAAAAAACAAACAGTGTTGAAAGTGCCGTAAGTCAAACCAGTCAACACAGCAGCGCTCATAGCTGTGCTCTTTCCTTCGCTGGACTCTTGAAGTGGCGGAAATACGAAATTTAAATATAAATATATTTTTGTAAGAAATGTGATATATGAAATAATGAATGATAACGCCAAAAATAAAAATAAAGCAGAATTATGAAACATTAGAATATAAAATGTTGAAATGTGAATAAAAACACTTATGACGTTATGGCAATATGAACATCACAATCTTTTATATTTATCTACACTTTCGAGCACATATGGATTTTTTCATGTGTGAACACCTTACTTTTTTTTTGTTGCACAGTCTAATCAAACTTTGTTCGGGATTGTAGGCTTGACTTGAGTAGCTAGTCATTAAAAGTCTTAGTGAGACTTTTTTCGCCAGTCGTCAGGTGTGGAAGCTAATAAAGGATATGATAATCTTAAATCTGAATCTGTTGCTTACATTATCTCTGATTCCATAAGTATTCCATAAATATTTTTCCAAGAATTTTTTTTAAATTTTTATTATTTATTAAAGAATTTCAAATCGTAACATCTTATCAATGGGATGTCCAGAATAAAGATTTTTTCTAGTGAACCATAGCAGGTCGTAGCTAAGATATTTTTAGATGGAGGAGGAAGAATGTCAAAAGTGCTAAAAAAATTTTGATAACTTGGATTTCGTTAAATGAAATGCCATTTCTAAGTAAGTATCTTGGTCACAAATACCAGATTTTTAAATCATTGGATATTTTTTATTTATAAAAGAAATTTTACTAAATAAACAGATTATCCAACTCATGCTGTCCTGGAGTGAAGCCTCCCGCCATACATCATCTTAACTACCGCTCTGGATACATATTGTAATAATGTGTAAGTCTTTTATCCCAATTTGATAAATTATTAACATTCAAAATGTTGTGTGTTTTTTAAACATCTTAGAAATCAAAATATATTTTAACTTATGAAAAAATATTTTTTCAGATTAAATAAATTCTCCACAAAACTTTTGCTTATAGTAATTTAATTTATGAAAAAATTTAATTGAAGATGAAATTCTCAATTCGCTATTCTAAGCCAAAAGTTCAATTGACGCAAAGAATATTAAATTATTTTAATTTATGTGACAAGAGCAGAAATGCGAAATTCAATAAATCCATTTGTTTATTACTGAAATATATTAAACCTGAAAGTTTTCGAGTTAGAATTAAATTATTATAATTAATTAATTTAGATGCAAAAGATTGATTTGTAGTTAAATTATGGAAAGTTTTGTCAATTAATTGTTGAAAACAATAATTTTATTGCCATTCTTATTATATACTAAGGAAATCTAATTGTGTAGAAATAAAAGATCAAATTCTTGTGAGAAAAAAATTTTTACAGCTCAGAACAAAAGACTTATAGAAAATCTATTCTCATTTATTTATATATACCATCTGTTGATTTATTTTTCCTCTCTTGGAAATCTAAATCTAACAAAACTCTCTCGCTGAAATTCCATATAAATTATCTTTTTTTTTTCTTTTTTTTTCTGTTTGTTGAAATTACTTTACAAGATTTTTTTTTATAAAACTAGAACATTTTTATATGAAAGTTTGTTATTTTTTTACTGTAATTGAGGTGGAAGGAAAAAGTCAAACAAAATATTCAAATACTCTATGGCTCTATGACAATACATTTTTGTTAAATTACCAAATGCTGTAATTTTTATTTAAAAATAAAAGTTTTAAATATAATCATATAGTCCGTTTTGCGAATCCAAAAATCTTACTCTAAAACGGAGGCCCACCAATACACTTCACACCCATTATAACAAACTTCTCCCGCTTTGACGCTTGAGAGAAGTTTAAAATCACGCCTATGGTTCCTTTCCTGCCTCTCTGGAATTTCGAAATTTCGGTGCTGTATAGAAACCTAAAGACATTTAAAAAAAAATATTATCTATTACAATGGAGGAAGGAGCAGGCAGCTCGATGAGAAGCCTCTTCGATTTTAAAACTCTCAAGTTTGAGACGTTTCGACTTATTTAATAATGCTATTATCAGTCCATTTAGAGAGTATGAACTCAAATGACAAAGCATTGAGTCGAAATTGCAATTGCAGAGTTATCATTTTGTTGTGTGTTTAATATACAAAGAATGCTTGTATATAAAAGCCAGTCAAGTTTATCAGCTTATATACAGTGCTACTTGTTGCCAAATCACAAACTGACCACTCTGTAATTTTGACGTTTCACAATTGAGAGTTTTAATATCTTAGAGACTTCTCACCTTGCTTCCTGCTTCATCCTCCATTATTAAAAACAGCAGCCACCTTACTATTTCACATATCTGTAGATTCAGAAGTAGAGAAACTCTACTTCACTCTAAGTAGAGTGAACTTAATGGTTTGGTATATGGCAGATATAAAAATAAAAGATAAAAAATTAATTTTTGAAAAAGACTAAATGTCATTTGTTTTTGTATTGTCGTATAATAAACTAAAAAGATAAAATAAACTAAATAAACTAAAAAGACTGAAAGTAAGCGTTTGTCTAATTTTGAATTTAAAAGATGATGTAGTTAGTATATATTAAATATATAATTAATATTTATTAACTCACATCTCGGAAAAAATGTGTTCAAATTGAACTCAAGTATCCTGTTTTCCGGGAGATGAGCTAACCTACTACACTAACAGACCATTTGGCGAGCTCAAATTTCAAGATTTTTTCGGAGATGTGTGTTAATAAATATTAATTATATATATACATATAAAAATTACTTGATAGATTAATTTATGAGATATAATAATTATTTATAAATAAAATATCCTTGTGTGGATGTAGCGTTTAGCACGCTCTTTCAAAAAGTGAGAGACTCAATCCATCGGAAAAAACTAATTTTTTCGGAGAAATGATTCGATAAATATATTAATTATGTTTAAATATTATTTGCACACATTAATCCCTGGGGGGGGGGGAGGTATCGACATTGTATATTATGTAAGTGAGTTAGTGACTTACTACAGATTTATTAATCCAACTTTTGAAAATTACTTTATAATTTGATTATGAATTGATTAAATTTAGCAGAAAAAATAAATTATTTTCTTAAAATAATTCAAATAATTTATATCTTCTTAATACGATATTTATGAAAACATGATGGGATCGGAGAAAAATATTTATTTTTATAGCCAATCACAAATCATTTATTATTTTTTTCTTAATATTTTTCTATTTAGATCGATCTCGCTGATCTCTGAATTTGATTCTCCCTCCCTACAACTCTCTGTTTTGATCCCATTTGAATTTAAATAGGATCTACTCGTATCTTCCTACATTT
>JAAAKE020083457.1:0-23038 GCA_010014785.2 Anisolabis maritima | reverse complement strand
CTAGGTGCGTTGCCCATCAAAATCTCTAACAAAGTTAATCGGATTTTCACAAAAATTTAATAAAATAAATGTCCAAAGTAACATTAATAAGATGGCTGTTATATTCTGAAGGAAAAGGAGTAGGCAGCCATGAGAGAATTCACTATTGAGAGTTTCAATTACCAGAGACTTCTTAGTTGTCTCCTTTCTCTTCAATATTAAAATAAATGTCCTATATAGGAAAATGTTTTAAAATTCTAGCATAAGTCGGAAATATAAACAAAACAAAATTCAAAAAAAAAAAAAAATGGCAGACATGCATATACTTTTTGTAAGCTCAATTTCCTGTATTTTAGATTGTAAAACGCAAAAATTGTTCAAATCTGAGGGAAACTTAGTCCCATTTGAATACTCCTCAAAATTTATTTTTTAAATTTTTTACGCGCTAAAAAAAGATACATGATTAAATTTCAAAAGTTTCAATGCATACTCTAATAATTTATTTATTTTTATCAATTAATTATTTTCTTTGATATCGTTTGATATCCCTTTAAAAAATGTAAACAATTGAAAGAGAGAAAAAAGTAGGGGAAAAAAATGCCAGGTTCAATTATCAAAAAAATAAAACAAGGGACGATTACTCTGTTCCTCGATTAACACCTCGTCCTAATGAGAATCATGAACATAAAATAAACAAGACAAGAGGATACTTTACTAACAACAACGCCAACAAATAAACCAAGCAATCTCTAACTTTTGTATTTCTTTAAACACAAATAGACAAAAGACACTTTTTACTAAAAAAAAGAAAAGGATAACAATTCTTTTATTTAAAAAAAAAAAGTTTTAGAGGGAAGAGATAAGATGAAAATGATAATAAAATTTATTTTTATTTACTTACTTAAACTCGGAATATATTTCATCTGACGATGTTTCTCCATTTCTAACCTCCACGTTTTGCGGTCCAGACAGTTCTATTCCTGTACCCCATTGCCTCGTCAACTTCGTCTCTCCAGCCGTCTCGTGTGTCCCTCTTTTTTCCCATTGAAGGACTTTCTTGAGTAGTCTGTCTTCGTTTATCCTATCCTATGTACGTGACCAATACCAAATGCCACCTCAACCAAAATAGCTTTCTCTGCCATACTCTTTTATCACTTGATTCCTGATCCTGTCCATCCTTGTTTTTCCTAAGCTTCTTCTGAAAAAGTCTATTTCAATTTCTTCTTATTTCTGGCAGTGACCCCACCCATGCTTCTGAGCCAAATATCTCCACACTTTGGATGATAGTGGAGTATATAGTTTTCTTGGTGGACTTCCTTATTATCTTATCCCAATCGAGTGAGTTGAGAGCTTTATTATTTTTCTTCCTTTATTAATTCTCAGTCCTATTTCTTCGAAGCTGTTCCCATTTTTATTAAAAGACACAACCCAGATATTGGCACATCGCGACTTCAGTTATATATTCATCTCCAAGAGGATCCTGAATTTCCTTATCATCAAGAGCAAGAAGATATTTACACTTTTTCAGGTTGATTTTAGGACCTTTGTAATTTTCTAATCATATATCATCTCTACCTTCTGAGATAAGAATTTGGGCATCGGCGAAATAGTATAGATCATATCATTCTCCAAGTGAATTTCCATAACCAGGAACTATTTTTCTTTATAACTTCCCTCTTCACCTATGCGTTAAGTTTTTTTTTTATAAGTAACGCTTCTTTTAATTGAACATATTTTATGTATACTTCTTTTTAAGCTCTGACTTTTTCTTCTATCTCCCTATCCTACCAAACAGATTCCTTATGAGGAGTTGATGTCAGCTGATATTAGCTTGATGTACACAGTTTTTTTTATGTGGATGTACTTACTCTCAATCATCCTTTTTGAATACATTAGTTTTTCCTTGAGGCGTTTCTCAGAGTCAAGTGCTCATCACCTAAATTCTAAGTTATGTCTAACATAGTTGAATGCTTCGCCATTGTTCCTCTCTATCATAATTAGATGATTTGGGCCGCCCTGGCTAGAAGTTGCAGATGAGAGGGGCCGGGAAGGCCGGTTAGGCATGTAAATCTTGCCAATAGTTAGCGATCGCTTCCACAGTCCGATATTTTTATCCTCACGTCAATCATTTTAAAAGTAGAGCACTGTATTAATAAAAATTCACATTCATTTTGTGATGCAGAAATTGTACATGAAAATGGGCCTGTTAGAAATCGGAAATAACTATTCTAACGTCAATTTAAAAAAAAATATTCTAACGCCTAGAAATATTATTTTAACTGTGATTCTGAAAGTCAGGAGAGAGAAGACATTATTGTTTTTAGGAAAAATTTTAACTTTTCTGACTATTTTTCCAATTATTAATGAGTAAAATTCGCAAATTTGTTTGTCCTTTTATGTTTCAGGAACGTACCCTTGAAGGGGAGACAAGGAAGACCATTAGTCAGAAATTAGACTGTAAATTTTTTGGGTAGGTGTCTGTCTGACTTGTTTAAGTAGGTTGTCCATTTATTTATGTCTTATGTAGATCTTTGAATATGAAAGAGATGTCACACTGGACATAAATTTTTTCTTAAATTCCTTATTTTGACGCCGACAATTTTATATGATTTTATAAATTTTTTCAGATTTTCCTTCCATCTATATGGTCACGCCTTTTAGTAATAATAAACAACAAAGTTTTAAAAAATAAAGACAAAAAAAAACGAAGTTTAAAAATATATGGGCATTTTTGAGAATTTTTTATGAGAATTACCTTATCGTTTGAGTCTTTTTTTTAATTCTACCTGATTTCACTATAATGGTCCAAGCCATAAGATTATACTCTTACATAAAAATTATGAATTGGATTAGAGATCGGTAAAAGTCAATAAATAAATATTTAGAATCCTAAAATCCAAATGTCTACAAATTTATATTAAAAATGTGGGAAGGTAGGATTAAAAGTTCTTAAATTCAACTAAAATTAAATCTTTTATAGATTTAAGAGATTAAAAGTTTGAGAAAATTAATTTATTGTTGCCTTAATGACGTTTTAATATAAGAATTTGCAAGCAAGGATAAATTCTTATTTACTATCCGAATGATAAAAAAAATTTCGAAATTAAGAATTAAGATTGTTGCTGTTGTTGTGGGAACTATGCCCCCATATGACAACAAATCGAGAATGAGTTGTTAACAGTCATTGGTCTTTTAGGCATCCTCCACAGGAATAAGAGTTCACTTTTTGAATATTAAGAATTATATCAATGGGGGGGGGGGGTTCAGAATTTTTGAGATGCCTTAGGTGGGGTATGGTCAAAAAAGGTCCAAACCACTGGTCTTCTCCTAAGTTCTCTAATAATTAAAGTTAAGTCGTTGATCTCAAGTAGGCCTTAAACAAGTCTTTAGAAAGTATTGACTTTCTAGCTCTAGATGAAGTAAATAAAATAAATTGATCATTTGAAATTTTCTTTCTTTTATTCAAACACGCGTTTTAATTAATTGTAAAAATTTAAATTTAACCACGTCTTTAGAAGAAGTCTTAATAAAAATTAAACAAAAAAAGAGTAGGTTTATATTTTATTTAGTTAGAAAAAAGGTCGTTAACCATTTTCCAATGTGATTTATTTTCTCCCGGAATGGTTAGGTTGCCATCAACGGCATTATCGAATAAAAGGGGAAAAAGCAAGCGAGTAGAGCTCATGAAAATACGTGGAATTACTTCTATATACCTGACCAAGCTTATATCTTCTTCCCTTTTTATAACTGAGATAGAAAGAGAGGAAAGCATTTATGAAAAGAAAAGGATAAACTAACAACATCATTTAAATGATAAATTATTTAAAAAAACTAACTTTATAATCATCTTGCATAAAGCTTATATATATTTACATATATTATGTAAAAGGAAGGTGTGGTTTATGATATAATATTCCCTTTAAAAACGCTCTTTAACAGTGGGCTTTGAGCTAGGGCGGAATAAAGAGATAACACCACCAGGATTGCTGGAGTTATTAATTTCAAAATAATAGGTATCAAAAATATCAATATTTTGGACATTTAATTCAAGCATGAATTCATTTTTCATTTCATTTGGACCGTATAGCCCAACCTACCGGGATCTCCGCTTATTTATCCGAGGTGCTTTCGTGGACCTCTGGCCGTAGCCATCTATCGCCACCCCGTGAAGTTTCTTTTTTTCCTAACTCTAACTCCTCCTTCTATATTCATTTCTAGCTAGCTAACTTCTCCTATATCTAATTCCACGCGATCCCTTTCAACCAACCTTACCTATGCTAGGGAGAATGTCCTAGTTTGAGGGGCTCTCTCAGCATCTCAGCACCGGCGTGTAGCCTACTCCTTGGGAAGAGTGCATCATTGAGAGGGAATCCTTCTTTAGTCCCTTCCATAGGACGGGTGTCACAGCAACTCCCTCTCCTCGTAGAGTTGCCTGAGGGCTCTATTGTGGTGGGATCCAGGGGAGAATTTCTTTACATTAAAAATTTTTATTTAATGAAAAAATCCCTCCTGCCCGGATGCGAACACCGATCTCCTGTGTACACCCTACATTGTTCCACAGAGCCCTCTAATTAAATAAGTCTCGTAATTTTCTCTTATATCAATTTAGTTGTCACACGTTCCTTAATAGGGGAAAAAATAAAGTTTCAATTAATTGCACAAAATTTTATTTCAAACCCTATCTTAAATATGAAATTATCTCAAATAAATTTCTCTCGATCTTTCAAGAATAAAGCAATAAATAAAAAATTAAATTATCAACCAAAATTTGTTTATTTTTAAAATTTATATTTCCTTAGCTTGTCATTATCTGGAGTGATAAAATTAAAATTAAATTGGAAACCAATTAATTTAAGTAAAAATGGAAAGAGTTTATAGGGCCCTAGATGCGAAAAAAACGTTAAAAAAATGTCTCCAAATTTTTTTCATAAAATTTTTAAAATCCCAAGTGGAAATGATTAATATATCTTACAGCTTGTGGCGTCACACAACAAAGAGAATGACTAACGCAAGCAAGGGTTTTTCCTTCAAGGAACGGAATTCCCATAGGTCCTCAATAGCAACTTAGAACCAAAGCCACCGGACATTTAAAAGGGACAAAGACCAGCACATGAGGGCTCAGACCAACATTTAACTTACCTGCCATAACACGCGCGCACGCACACTATTTTTAGTCAAAACTTTTTATATTGAACCTGATAATATTATTCATATGAATTAATAACAATATTATATTAATTTATAATAATATAGATTAAAGTGTTTTATTGGTTATATCAAGAAGTAGAATTTATTATGACCGTGTAAATTTTGTTCTATTTAAATAAAGTTCTAGATTTGTTTATTAAATCCTAGTTACTTATGAAAATAAGGAAATAATGTTTCTATTAATGCACAGAATTTTATTTCAAACTCTAACTTACATGTGAAATTAAATCTTCTCGAATTTATTTATGCCAGACAGGAATGACAAATCTCTCTGGTATTTTGAGGGTAATTAAAATGAAATCCCTGGTTATACAAAACATGGAAAAAAAAAACGAATTTTCAATAAAAAAAAAATAAAAATGACAGTATGTGTAAAGAATATAAATATTCAGGGCAATCAACGTAACAATTATAATTAAATTCCAAATCGAGATTCAAAGAAATGAAAATATATTATTCGGTCGAGTTTCAGTTTTAAATTTTATTAGCAGTAATTATTCTTTTTAAATTAGGTTAGGGTGGATAGTAATAAGAAGACCTCGGGTGATTAGGCAAATGCCTACTTTTTATTAAAAAGGCTATGACAAATTTGAAAATATATTTTGGCGAATATCGAAAATTAAGCTATCTAACAATTTTGCGGAGAGATAAGGGTTAATAAATTTGAAAGGTCTTCTAAAAATAATTCTTTTATGAATTTTAATCAAAACCGTTAGAGCAAATTTTGAGAAAATCGAAAAAAAAAATTAAAAAAGTACATCAGTAAAGTACTGGTACTCTGGCAGATTTTATTGGAAAGCTTCGAGCTGCATGCGATGACGAACCTAGATTAAATATAAATATATAAATAATAAATAGTTTTTTCGTTTATGTGAAATCTTTCTCCCTCTACACAGGGAGATGATTTTGCGAGAACCATTTTTTAAAATCAGTAAAAGTCAAAACGTGTATTTCCGTTGGAACCTCGACATCGATTGTAAAATCTTCTCACTATATATTATATATATAGGTAAGAGAAAGTAAAAATAAATTTAAAAAAAAAATTTATTATCCCATTTATATTTAAAAGACCAAAAAAATTAAATATTTTCTTAAAAACTTTAACTTAAAACTTAATTGAAATAATTTCTTTTTATTAAAATATTATATAATATAATCGTCTTAAAAATTTTCAATTATCGAACATGATCAAGATTTTTAATTACCAGTACATCCCAATATATTTTTTCTTTTTTTATTAATTAACCAAGCCTCCTTTTTAGTAGTTACTATCAAACTCTACTCGCGACCTATGCAACGTCGTCATGACGTGAAGCCTGTCATGACAATTTATTATATTGCAAAGATTATTCTTCCGGCAAGAGTGACTCTAAGTCACAGGACCTAACAATCGGGAGAAACTTACATTGAGCAGAGGTAAAAAGCATAATAAAAACGATATAATGCCATACCATCCTGAAAGAGATTCCAAATATTATTCATGGAATATTTATTATAACAATATTTTTCTGTTACTTTTATAACGGATAATAAAAATAAATTGGTCAGGTTGTATTTAGAAAATAGAAAAGTTTTTTTTTTATAAAATGTGAGATTCTGGCATAATAAATAATATATGAGTATACCTTTTGAGATAAATTTTTGAAAAGATGATGTGGTTGACAATTGAAAAGAGTGATAAGAAAGCTGAATGGCTTTTTTCACCCCTTTTATCAAGTATTCAAGAAATCCCATAAATATCTAATGAACCCAACAACACCTCTTTAAGGAGGAAAAAATATTTTTCCCAGAGAAGCATCGTCTTATAAATTTTCTCTTGTTGACAAAATAAAATATTTTTATTAATTGAAAGTTCTATTTGAACTTAGAAAAATCACATCAAATGTATCCATCTTCCAATAAATAATAATTTCAGAAATAAGTTCATTATCATAAGGTGTACAAAATGAGTAGGGATGGAACTCCATTGAAATTACAACAAAATACATTAAATTTTAAGTATAAATTTTATAATATACATATGATTAATAATATTAGAAAAGACATGCGAATATAGAGGAAAAAAATATAGGCGAAATCTTCCCTCTCCGTTGCAATTCTTTCTTGAACGGTGTAATTTAATAACGAATTCAAAATAAATTAAATTTATTTATTTTTAATAATTGAAAAGTTTTATATAAAATGTCATGAAGCATATGAAATATAAGAACTTACTTTCAAATTTAGAATAGTTTAGCAATGAGATTAGGAATAGTGTCCCTCTCCGCCTTTGGCTCAAGGTCATCCAAATAGCTCTTCTTTTTTTAGTAATAAACAAGGGTCATTCGAGAGGAAGTGAGATACCAACTTTCTAAGTTTTAACAATTCAAATTCTATCATGTTTTTTATGAGAATTTTTTTAAGATTTTTCAGGCATGTGTGACTATTTAGAATCCTCCCTTATTTATTTATATTAATTGATAGCCAATATAATACAAATCAAATGAAAAAGTTAATATTTAACTTCCAAAATGTCGCCGGGAGTACAAAAGATTACAAATGAGCACTTTTGTAGTATGGTTCATGAAAAAGCATGAGAAACTCTCCACAGAGTACGGATGGTCATCTTAATTATCATAGTAATTTGTTTCAAAAAATCCCAGAATGTTAACATCAATTTAAAAAAAAATGAATAATATAAATTATAAAAATTTCCAAGCTCTAGTCGAGTTATTCTCGGAACGGCTGAAAGGAAAGGAAATGATGAAAGACGGAGAGTGATAACGGAGGACAAAGTGGGAATGGAGAAGTGCTCTCTTATCTGCACAGTTTGCCAGCTATGGCTTGTAAATAAACAACTTGCCTTTGCTTGTATAAAGTAATTGAGACTTAATTGACCTTATACGAAAACTCAAATTTGGAAATTGTGGCTTAAGTCTCATATTATATATCCAGCTGAACAAATTTTCAAAAGAACCAAAGTAATTTTTAATATAATAGAATATAACGAATTGGATAAGTAATTATATAAATAAATCATAAAATAGATAGATAGTGAGAAAGTATTTTTATTACAGAAACAAAGTCACAATGAAAAATTTTTTGGATATTAATCAGGAATAATATATAATAATATAAATGAAATTATAATTAAATTTCCTGGGACAGTCACTAGAGAGCAATGTTAGATTAGGGTAAACGAGAACTTCAAATGCACTTGAATTGAGATAAAATTCATTGTAAGGAGATAAGATGGTGAAAAATCTTGAAAGTAGAAATAAATAAATGAGATGAAATAAAAATCCTAATACATAAACAGGATTTTTTTTCTTCTTCATTTGAACAGGTAAAAATTTAATTGTAAAAGAATCAAACAAATTATTCGATGAATAAGCATAAGCATCACAATTCAGTAAACGTTTCGATATCATGAAAAAAGGTGATGCATCGAAACGTTTACTATGAAATTCTTAGTTTTCTTATTACTTCCTTTTTTTTATTCAATATCACATTTATTAAGTTTATATTAAATATTAAGGGGTTGCATTAATTCGCCGTTTTTTTACTTGCAATATTTATTATTTTTATAATATATTACAATCGTATATCAAACAAAATAATTGCCATTGTTTTTAACAATTTTTAAGTTTCTGATAAAAGCTGGATCTTTTGTCAAAAGAAGGACCTGCCCCTGAGGCGATCCAATCACAGACGCCCAGCATGAATTAATGCAACCATCTAATATTTTAATAGTGAAATCATTTGTAATTTCACTTTATAAGTTCACCGCCTTTCATCCATTTTTTTACGTATATAATACATTTCTCTTAAAAATATTTATTCTATACTATATCTAAGCTCCTAATGAATAAATAAATTTAATAAATACTTACCAAAACGTAGAAATTGTGGAAAAACCGGAACGAGACGTCACGGATCTGATGTAATTGTGACGACCTCTCTGCTAGGACTAAGAAAAGGTTTCGTCCAGTGTCTGAGCTAAAGGAAAGGGAGGAACGTGCAGGTCCCGACCTGCAAAACGACAGACAGAGGAATAGAATTAGAAAAAAAATGCTTAAATTACACACACACACACTTTCACATTTTTAAAAAATTTTATTTGGCTCTTCTAGCCAAAGACCATTGGGTTAAAAATTGACACTATTATTTTGTATAAAGAAAATTAAAATACATGTGTAAATAAAATTCATATAAATAATAGAACTCTAAAAAATATGATATAAAAATACAGTAATAATAAAATATACATAATAAAATTCTATTTGTATAACGAAAGGATGACATAGTAGGATGTCGGGATAATTATAATTTTAATTGGCATATTTTGATGGAGTCTATTAGAGCTTTAATTTTTTCAGAGGATATCAATGCGTTTTAGAGGGTCTCGAAAGTGGGGTTGGCTAATATTTAGAAAGGGTTTATATATGTTACAATCGTACATCAAACAAAATAATTGCCATTGTTTTTGACTTTTTACCATCTTTCTGGTTCTGAATTGTGGTCATTAGAGATTCTTCTTTTACATATCAAATATAATTTTATTTTTCATTTTTAGAGTCCTCAGGATATTTGAAACTCTAATCATTTGACACGTATGGGATAATTTTCATAAACTACCAGTTATAATTTATATATATTTTATTGCTAAAAGATTAAATTTATATTGTAAGAGGAAGAAAGGATAGTACAGTCAGGAGGATAATAAAACATTTAAATTTTCGGGCAACATTTTGAGCCCAACTCACACTCTTCCTCAAGCTCAAAAATTGTTAACAATTACACTTTGGTGTTATTGTTATACATAAAATATTTTAACAATACTATCTTGAATCAAAGCATTAATTTTATATAAGTGAAAGATCTCTGTTGAGTTGTTTGCTCCCATTTTGGAAAATTAATGCTTTTATTCAAAAATATATTGTTAAAAAATTTTATATATACACAATAACGATGTGTAATTTTTAACAATATTTGCTCTTGAAGAAGGGTGTAACTTGCGCCTGAATCGTCAACCAAAAATTTAATTGTTTTATTGAGAAAAATATGTTGCACTATCCTTTCTTCATCTTCTACACTGAATACAGACAACTTATCTTCATCATATTATAAGGAGGTTTGATGCATGTCTATTTAAGCTGAAAAGAGATATCAAGGCATTCAGTCCATAGTCACTTAATCTATTGCAAATAATTCAGGAAGTACAATGTTGTTTATTCTCGATGTACAAAAATAAATTAATTTGTCGACTCGATTTTTACTTAAAATATGAGAAAGAGGAGTCATCTATCGAAACGGCCTTTGAAAGTTTTTTTTTTTTTGAAAAAGAAAAAAATTTGTAAAGAGAGCCCAACTTAATATGGCCATTTCGGGGGGAAGTCGGAGGCTGGATATAATATACTTAATAAATAAAGTTTTCTTATATATTCTTTTTCCTTCTCTATGAAAAATTTTATTCAAAAGATGTTTTTTTTTTCTTTTACAAAAAGGTCAAATTATTATCCAAGTCTAAAAATAAACCGAAAGTGACAATAAATAAAATTTCTATAACAGAGGCTTTTATTCTAATATTGAATGGACCTTCTTAAACAAAAGATCCGATTACCCCTCCAGAATACACCTCGCTGTTGTTGTTCCTTTCGACTTAAGTAACCTGAGATTAGCCAGTCCTCTCTCTTCGGCGAAGTCATCGTCGACGTAGATGTTGTCGTCGTCTCTATGGGGTGGAAACAAACAGGCGGTTTGATGGATTGAGTGGAAAAAGCCAAGATAATGTTAGAGATGGCGACCCTTCCACTCCACTGCGCGCAAATGGGCCGCTCCAACGGATTTGCCATTTTAATAAAAAGGTTTTCTCCCATGCCTTTTTAATTTTTCAACATCACCAAAGAAAAGTGATTTTATATTAGAGATCAAATCTTATTTCTCTTAAAAAAGGAAAAACAATTATTTGAATTTGATTAAAGAAAAATTTAATATGATAAATACTAGTTTAATCTTTTTCCCTTACGAACATATAATCTCATCTTATCAGTGGACAATTCAAATTTAAAATTTCCAGAGATTTTGGTTTTTTTTTTAATTTTTTTTTGGGAGGGAAGAAGAGACTGCATGGATTAATATTTGATCTTTTTATAAAGATTAAATTAAATATTAATATATTATAATCTCTTTTTGTAATTTTGAAAAAAGAATCAGAAAAATTTAATAGAGAGTTTTGCCTGCACTATCATCATTATCATTTATGGTTTTTACAAAAAATGGAATAGAAGTTAATGTGGCGTAGTTGAATGTCGTTGACATTATGCAGACCAGGTCTTAGTTGAAGAAGAATTGGGAGCTTCCCTTAATCCGGTTAGAATTGGTAAAAGCATTCCAGTCGGTGCATTTTCCCCTAAAAAGAATTTTGGCATTTTTGACGTCCTCCCCTCTTCTAATTTCAGGACCCCCTATTTTTGTTGTTGGTTTGGTTGCTGATAGGGAACCTATGGTTTCCCAGCTCCTTAATGTCGTCAATTTTTGGGACGCATTTATATGGACCTAATTTAGAATGAATATCTTATACGGGTTTTAATCTAAAATTAATATATAAAATACATTAAAAAAATTTTAAACTATATTTTATAAAAATATAATGTAATAATTATGAAGTACTGTCAGATTAAGGAAATTGGAAAAGTTTATATTTATCCGAATTATTATTATTTTTTATCAAGGTCTCTCCACTAGGAAATATTTAAGTATAAATATAATTATTGAGAGCAAATGCTTTGTAAATCCTCTAAGTGACAAAGTGTCAGAATTTCATGAAATTTAAGAGGCTCAAGGCCAGTGTGTTAATTAATCTTGTATTGTATACATGAATGGGGTTTTTAATCAACACAAGAACTGCTCAGATCATAAAGTGAATTGGTTAATTTGAAAAGCGTTGAAATTGGATGGGTTTGATAATGTCCCGAATTGAGGGTCTTGGGCCGGGCTTGCAGCTAGGGAGCCGATAGGGATGCTGGCAGGACGCGATAACGCCCTTCGCCCTTCGGATCAATGCCAAGCAGGAAACGCCGGGCCTCTTACAAATTAGCTTCTAACTGACAACTATCAAAGTCCGGACCCTTTATATACAACCAATTGACCAGCATGCAAATCTGAACCACAGGGCCAAAAACGAGCACGAGAAGGGGTTCAGCTAATCAAGACCAGAGAATTGATCTCCATGTCTCTCTCTCTCTCTCTCTCTCTCTCTTTATGGTCACAAGATCCAATTTTATCGGGGATTTAAGTGATAGGCTACATGTTTTTTTTGCAATTCAAATAATAAAATACCATTTATTGCAAAGAAACTTTCAGCATTTGATTATTCCTTCATTAGAAAAAAAATTCAATCAATTCATAGGAAGTTTTAGGTCAACCTACCAGGTTCCTTTTTTATTAACGGGAAGTTATGATTTTATTTTATGATTCCAATCGACCTCTGATTCTTGCTATCAACCCCATCAATTTATTTTTATTTACTGTCTCAAACTTCTCCACTGCTAACTAATCCTATTTCCTTTTTTTCCGGGGCCTCAATCTAATATGCGGACATTTCAGAGGGGAGTCTCAGTCCAATTTCTCGAAATTCCCTGCAAATAGAGTTAAATTGAAATTTGAAGGGACTGGGCCTCTTGGATACCTCCCTGATATCTTTCATCCAATCTAATCGATCCTCTATGAAAGAACACTCCCTGCTGGTGGGTGATCTATTCCTTTCGAAAAGTGCATCTTTTTCTTCTTTCTTTACCATATCACATGATTAGGGGTAGGCACTTAAAATGTGATACGTCCCAGAGGGAGGCAAGCCGGCCTGTCGCTCAGCATGACTCTTGATAATGGTAGGGAGGAAGACTAACATGTAGCGAATAAAAGAAATGCCAGTCTTAGTTCGGGTAACTCGTGGTCAGCATTTACGCACTCTCCAGATGTGATCTCCTTTCAAATAGTGCATTAAGTGAAAATGTTTTCTTAAACAGATAGAAATTCGATTTTCATTAAATTTTATTTTCTAGCTAAATAGGAACCCACCAACTTATCAGAATGTTCGTCCTTAAATTAATAATCTACACAATCCAGGAGAAAAATAAAACAAATTTTTTATTGATGTTTCGGGCGTAATTCATGCCCTTCCTCAAGACCAAAAATTGTTAAAAATTGCACGTCGGTGTTAATATGTAATTCATAAAATATTTTAATAATATTATTTTAAATAAAAGCATTAATTTTGTATGTGTGAAAGAGCTCTGTTGAGTTGTTTGCTTCGAATGTAACTTACATCCGAAAAGTCGACCGAAAATGTATTTGTTTTATTTTCCTGCTTAATTAATTAAATTAATTTATATATTTTCTTTAAAAAATTATACAATTACATTTTCGGACGTAAGTCGCATTGGAAGCAAACAACTCAACAGAACTCTTTCACTCATACAAAATTAATGCTTTTATTTAAAATAATATTATTAAAATATTTTATGATTTGATCTTGAGGAAGTGAATACGCCCGAAACGTTGTCCAAAAATTTGTTTTATTTTTCTCCTGGCTCCACTATCCTTTCTTCGAGGTTTATGTTAATTAATATTATAATCTTTTTTTAAGAAAATATATAAAGTAAAAAGTACTCTATAAATAGATTTCTTTAAAGAAAAGAACTTGAGAATTTTCTTTGAAAAATTAATTAGTAAGCAAAGATAGCTTTTCAATAATATCATCTAAAATACATACAGGGTGGTTTGAAAAGTTTCCGACATAACAAAGATACAAAAGATGCAAGACATTTTTTCTTCAAATTTATTTTTATTTTTCTACATAGTCTCCTTGTAAGTCTACACACTTCTCCCATCTCTTTAGCCCGTCCAAATAGTACTCGGCGTCTGTCTCTGCAAAATAATTGTTTACGAAGGTGATGGGTTGGAAACTTTTCAGACCACTCTTGTATGCGATGTGAAACTTTAATGAATTTAATAAAGTAACCTTCATTTTTAAATAAAAGAATTCTGAATTTTAATATATATATATATTTTTAAATATATCTCTGACTAAAAGATAACCCCCTTGATTTATTTTAATAATACTTGTACTTAAAAAAAATAATAAAATATAATTTATTAATTACAAAAAACATCTTTCAAAAATTTATTACACAATCTAAATTGGATTAAATTAATTTGTCTCTTGAACTGTTCAGGGGCGTATTCAGGGGGAAGGTCAGGAGACCGAGTTCCCCCCCCCCCCCCCCAAAGCAGAAAAAATTGGAAAAATCAAACTAAATTTTTAATAAAATAATGAAAAAAAAAATACTAAAATAATAAGTTTAATTTGAATAATAAAAACCACTGGCAAAAAAAACACGAAAGGCTATATGAGAAAAAATTTTATTTGGGATCCCTTCCCCTCAAATGAAAATCTTGTCTACGCTAGTGGTCTTGTTATCATCTAGGTTTAAAAAAATCTTAAAAAAGTATTTTAAAAAATGCATAGGTAAATGAAAAAGTTTTTTGAATACAATGAAGGCTGCTAACCAACATAAAGGCATCATGACCTCTTTAGTGTCTAGGTTCCCTCAGATACATATCGACTTGAGGAGTGAGATGAGAAAGAAGGATATAATATTTAGGAATGTACAAGTCTTCTCAATACCCCTTTTGTTTGCTGCCTTACTGACCAACATTGAATAAAAAAAAAAAAAAAGAAAAAATGAAAGAAAAATCCAGAGGTATTTAAATCATATATTTTCTTCAAAGGCGCACAATTTATTTTTCCTTTCAACTTTACCATTGGCGGTATCTCATTTAGAAAGCGCAAAAAAAAATTTTTGGTCCACCTCTTTAGAGATAGATGTCATGAAATATTTCTGTCAATGATATTAATTAAAAAATTAGTTCTTTATATTATAACAAAATATTAATTTGTTGTGAATATGGAAATTGAACAATATCATGATTCGATCCTCGGTTGAAGGGAATAAATATAGGGTGCCTATATAGGGCATTAGTCCAGAGGGAAGATTGTCTTGGCAAACAATTCGTTCCCTGGTCACGCCCTTAGAAAACACACAGAAAAAGGAAAAATAGCCCTCGTCTCTCTTTCTCTCTGATCGTCGAGTTAATCCACTACAGGCCCTTTGTACAACAAAACTTTCAAAGATAATATTTTGTCAACAAAGAGAGATGCACCAGAAACTGAATGCCTCTTTTGATAAATCCTTTTAAAAGAACAATTTTTTAAAATATTTTTTAATAAATCTTTAATTAAAAAGAGAATTTAAGGCTTTAGAATAAAAAGCTTTTGAAGATTAAAAAATACTCTCTAATCTTGAGATAATGTGTGTAACACAGTATGAAAAATATGGGGGGACTAAGAGCACATCACACAAATTTATCGTACCTGATAGGCAAGAGGAAGTAATGTGATGTGTTGTCATCTAGGATCTTTTGTGTCAATATATTTTTTATATATATAATTTTAATAAATTTCTTTTCTATAGGATTCTTAAAAATTCAGGTCCCACAGTATTTTTAGGTGGAAAATTATTAATACATCTTAAAGAATATCTAATTTATTAGATGTAGAGTCAATTTAATTTAAATTGTCAGAATGGTTTAAGATAAAGTAACAAAAAAAGAAAGTACACAGAGTCCCCAAACAATTTGAGGGGGATAAAGGTTAATACATTTCAAAGCTCATCCAATAAATGTTACATACATAATGTGGATCTTTAATATAAATTTGTAGGCATTTGGATTTTTCGAATTCTAAATATTTATTTATTAACTTTTACCGATCTAGCAACTACGAGTATAATCCAATTCTTATTGGAGGGGAATTTAATCTTATGGTTTGGATTATTATAATGAAATCATGTAGAATTAAAAAAAGAATCAATCGATAAGGTTCTTCTCTATAAAAAATTCTCAAAAATGCCCATATATTTTTAAACTTCGTTTTTTTTTTTTTAGACTTTTTCGACATATGAGGGCATTTGGACTCCGTCCTTATTTATTTGTATTAATTGGTAGCCAATATAATATAAATAAATTTCAGGACTTTCCTTTGGTACGTAAGGCGAGACCTCTGCACTATATATAGGATAGGTCTTTTTTTTTAATTTGTTATCACTAAAAGGAGTGTCCATAGAGATGGAAAGAAAATCCAGAAAAAATTTATAAAATCATGTATTAAATAAAATTGTCAACGTCAAATCAATTTAAGAAAACATTTACGTCAAATGTGAGATCTCTTTAAAAACCCAAAGATCTATATCATGCCTTAACGATAGAATAGTTATTTCCGATTTCACATATGGATTCACAAAAAGAATATCAAATTTTATTAAGACAGCGCGCTCTACTTTTAAAATTTTTATCTGTCCTCTTTTTTCAAGTTTCATATCTGTACAGTATAGTCACATTATCTTTATTGCGTTTTTAAGATAACGACATATTTCATGAAGATAATAGATTATTACTGGACATTCTGCTTGATAATTGTGTGCTTCATCTCCAAATGACATAAATTAATTATTTAGCTATTTTATTATTTTTATAGCAGGATAGAAATATAAAATGAATAATTAAAATCTCTTCAAGGTTTTTTAACGAAATTTAGTAAAATTGGTCAGTTTGATTTCATATAGAAAAAGAATGTGAAGCATAGTAAAACCTCTGAACAGACAACACCAATAACTATTGGTGAGTGAATCGTGCCATTTTAATAAAGACTGAATTAAAAGAAGTAGAGACCACAATTTTCTTACTTTCATTTCATTATTGTGTGATTATCTTGTTTATTACGGTCCTTTGATTTGACTTTAATTTCCTTCTAAATAAGGACTAACCACCGAAATCAAATCAAAATTGTAATAATTAATTTAACCCCTTATATAAATTTTATATTGGTTATAAAAAGCCAAAAGAAGGAAAAAGCAAAAAAATCAATAGATGGGAAAGTTAAGAGTAAACTAATGTTAATTATAGATATTGGCTATCGATATTCGATTTCTTGAGTATATCTAGTATTGAAGTAATTGTGAACAAATGGGGCTCAGTGCTAGTAATGGCGGTGGTGTTTTGTTACAGCGGCACAGCATCCATGGAATGATGGAGGAGGAAAACGTGATCCGTCCTCATCAGGAAATGGCACAGCTCACCCTCGATGAAAAGAAGTTCCTTTTGGCCGTCGAGAGGGGTGACGTGGCTTCCACCAGGAGGTAAGTAAATATTTACATTTTATAATTACTCAAATTTAAAATCTAGAAAGATTGAACAATTGAGCAGGGATGGTCCACTCTAGAGGAGTAATTAATGTAATTAATTAGTGACTAGTCATTTAGGTTGTCTATCTTTCAGTGAACAAACACGAACTAAATACAATCGTGTTAAATCTATAGGGCTTAGAACAGCCTTTTTTGTTAGCAGGCTACGAAATGAAGTAATATTTTTTCGCGGACCATTATTATATAAATTATATATTGCTAATATATTTGCGGAAATAATTTAAGGTCCACATTACATTCAATGAATTAAATGAAAAAAAAACATAGCTGCATTTCTTATTTATATTTCAACGTTTATAAAAATATAGTAATGTTTTTCATTGAATGTCTGTGGAGTTCGCACAGGGGCTAGTTAAAGGATTAATAACTTTTGCACATTTGTAAAAATTTGGTTAGACAAAGAGCACATTACAGAATTTTCTCTTATCTAGTATTTAGTATATAAATAAAATAGTCGCACAGGAAATAGTTCAAGAATCACAAACCGAAGTCAGTTTCTATCTTGTGCTTTTTCTTGTCTACTCTTGGACATAACAGAATGGATTTATTTTAGTTTAGGGTTTCTTTGTTACTTTAGATGAGATTATCTCCCATATTCCTACTAGGATCTACAATGTTGGATAATTTTTTTGCGGTAAACGGGACTCGAAGCCGAGTTGTGTTGCTACTCCAGATCCTCTTATCCACTCGTCTCTAGATGTGGGCATATTTTTTTTGATATTTATGAAAATAAAGCACGAGTTTAGACCAAACTCCTCGGTAAATTGAGTAGCTGGATTCTAACTCCCTGAATTGCAATTGGAGTGGAATTCATACATAATTTTCCCAATGAAGTTAACATACATATGTAAAACGCTTTTTGGACTCAGGTGTTCTTAAACCGATGAAATACGAAAATCGAATTTGCTCAATACTTTATTATATAAATGGTTAAGTTAAAAGCATATAGCCCATAGGTGGGGAACCTTTTTATCATTAGAGACCACATTTGAATTAGGCAGTAATAAATGAGGCCGCATAAGTTGATATACCTATTTTGGGATTTTGTCTACCACAACAAGGGGAAATTAATAAATAAATAAATAAATAAATGCGACTTTTGTGAAATTATTATAGTTTTTGTATAGTTTTCTCAATTTAATCTATATAATTAAATATTAATTAATACAAGAGCTAGCTTTTATGGAGGCCACACGTTCCCCTTCTGTGGTATAGCCTATACATACTATATGTATTTGTAGTAGATGGTTGTGGCTATTATTATTATTTATTTAAGATATCTAAACAAATATAATATTTGTATTTGCAAATTTTGTTGAGTTGGTGTTCACCGGAAATTGTCAATATCCCTCGTCCCATCTTTGCCGGTCGAGTGGTGAACCGCATTTAGGGGGAGAGGTAGAACACAGGTGGCGAGGGATCAGCACAATGCATCAGCACCATTCGGATTTGCACACGCCAACTCGCAAATTCACAGGGCCCAATGCCATTTCTGATACTCATTTTTATTTAAATAATACGAGTCATTTTGTCCGCCGCATTCAACAAACTCCCTCTCCACTTTCTTTTTCAGATCCATTCCATTTAATATTCTACTATCGTGCTAAATATGACTCCCGGAGATGGGAATTTTATAATATAATTCTATGAAATTCCTTTTCACTAAAAATAATATTAAATTATAAAAAATCAAAAAATAAATATAATTTTAGAGTTTATTAATGAAATAATAAATATAACAGTTAATGTTTATGCATATTATTCAATCAAAAATGGAGGTTAAATAATATTTAGATAAAATATAGACATTTATATTTTAAAATAATAATCTTGATTGAGACTACGTCTTAATAAAAGGAACAATAATATTTGTACAAACTTGTTGATGTTTCTTCCCTCTTTGAATCTATGAAATACGAGTAGGGGGAGTGAACTGAAGACAAAGTTTTTTTATATTCTTTCGTTCCTTTTTTTTTGTTTACCATATTTCTTAAGAAAATAAAAAGTTTATTTAGCTGTAGCTTTCTGGCCCAATCTAAACAAAGATTGCAACGATATTAGTAATAATAATATTGCCTCCCCCCCCAATCCTTTACTCGTGCCCGAGAGCTTAGAGATGTTGATTTCCAATAGGATCTCGAACCAGTTCAATAAAAATTTATTAAACCAATTGGAATAAATAAATACAATAATAGGAGTTTGCTTTTGTTTGTTTTTTTTATTTATTCGGGTCAGGCTACAAGGCCATTAAAATACATTCATTATAAACCCAAAATAAATACAATATTAATAGGAGTTTGTTTGAAAGGTAGTTTTCAAAGCAATATCCCAGTCAATATATCGTTTAAAATAATAAGTAAGTATAATAATACTAAGTAGGTAAAAGAAAGGTGATATGGTTTTTTAAAGTATTTTTTGGCACCTGAGGGCATATAGACTTCGTCCTTATTTATTTTTATTAATTTGTAGCCAATTTAATATAAATATTTTTGTCGCTCAGAGAAGCTAACCAGTGACCTTTGAAACATGAAACGAAACTTCTTCACCAAGGGCCAGGGGCCTGTTGTGTTCTTAATCACACCATTTTTCTCTTATCACTCACTTTTTTCTCTTTCCCGCATCTGAGATTTTTTTTTAAGTTTTGTATCTGAGACCATATAGGCTTTTAAACGATATACAACATACAAGATTACGATACAATTATCCTGGCATATCTATTTATAGCAATTGGTATTCATTTGATATAAAAAATTTTCATCGGGCTGTCTGGGATCCGAACCCACACCCCTTGACTTTTATTTAGATTTTTCAATACTGACAACCCGCATCTGAGATTAATTAGACTTTAATAATAATAATAATATATATTAAACAATTATTGTTATCCCATCTATTTATTATTTGCCCATTAAAAATAATTTTTTTATTTTTAAATTATTTTAATAAAATTTGAAATGCGGCTTCTCCAGAGTAAAAATTACATTAGACACTTTAGGGGTTCTTCCCCTTCCATAAAAATTTTTTTTTATTTTTCAAATAAGATAAAATTTGGTATGATCCTTCCTCGGTGGCAAAATAAGAGGAAAATATCATTAAACGTTTCCCCTTTTAAAAATAGAGTGCACTAGATTGGGAAATGATTGCTTTTAACTTAACTGAGATAAGAAACTCGTGATTAAGAGGAAACGCAGGGACTGCCGAAGACAGGCCAGAGCTAGATATTTATGGGAAGTCCCTGTTTGGGAAAATTAAATATAAAAGAGGGTTCCAGAGGGAGGTGTCTCTATCCGAACTAGGACCACAGGCGGGCGGTACGGCTAGTGTAAAATAAAATCATAATAAAAAGTGGGTAATATTATATCTCATCGAAATGTTAATCTCCATTCACATATATAAATCTAATATGAAAAAACCCAAACGATCATATCATAAGCCGCATTTAGTTTTTAATTAAACTTTAGTATACACAATGCTTATTTTTTCTTTTGAAATATTCTTAAAATTTATAATATAGTATTGTATTTTATTAAAATAGGTTGGCCGACTATCATGAATCTTGAGAAAAGTTTTTCTCTCGGCCTTTTGCGTTCCGTTGCCTTCGCTTGCTTATCTTTCTTCTGTCAGGAACGAATTCCTACAACTCTCTCAAGAGGTATCTCTCGCTCTCTCCTCTCTTGTTCCGTATATTTATATATATACTATGTAGGAAGTAAATGGCCAGAAGTAGGGGTGGTTGTTTTGCATTTTACGACTCACAAGTTTGCACTTTGCATACTTATGGACCGTCTTGTGGGATCCAGCATCCGAACTGGCCAAGATGCTCTCAGAGAATGGTTCTTTGTTCTTTGATTACCGACTGCCGACAGGTCTTCTCTTTGGACACGTGATAGATAGATTTATATTTAAAAAAACCAACATGTGTTCTCCAAATGAAAGGTCATATCTATAATTTAATTATTGATGAAAGTAAACCAAGAATAACCTTGTCTTTTTTTTAACTTTACCTAAACCTCATCCCTTTATTATTTATACTTTTCAATCTTTTTTTTTCCATAAAGTTTTATATATCATATTATACTGAAATTTCTATTTTAATTAATTTAGAAAAATAAAACGGAACTATATTTGTAAGTTTGTAACAAAAAATCTTAAAAAATAAATTAATAGTCTAATATTATACAGTATCCTCCCTTGTCCCTTAGAGCAAAGGAAATCTTACTTTATAATTTAGTGATTCGCTTCTCGTCCTAAGTAATTATATTTATTTAAATCATATTGGCTATCAATTAATTTAAATAAATATAATCGGAAGCTATATGGTCTCATATGAGACTTGAAAAAAAAAAAAATATAATACATTAACTTAAGACTAAAGTTATAAGGATTAAATTTGGTTAATATTCCATAATAGTGCTAGAAAATTTAAATGATTCATGAAATAATAATATATAACAGGCATGTATCCAGAAATTTTTGTGTGTAATCTTGATCATTTCGAAAGAATCCAGTCATATAAGAATATGGAATAAATCCCTAATATACAAGTATAAAGTGGGAGCTCTGTACAGGCCGGAATGTAAAAATGTATAATAAATAATAATAAAAAATTATTTTCTAGAAAAAATTGGCTCCCCTCCTCGAGAAAAATCATAAATTTACATACCTAACATTAATAGATTATTAAAAAAAAAATTAAAACCCTCCTTTTTTATACATTAATAAAACTCAAGGTTCCTTTCTTACCGCATCTCTTCCTATAAATTAACAAATTTACAACAACATTCCATAAAACATCGAATAGAAATAAAATTTGTCTTGATCTTAATTGAAAACAGAAGTTTCTTACGATAAGATAGCGGACAATTTATGTTCATAAATTTGCCCTTATATCTGAACATAATGTCTCTTTGTTCGCTCGTTGTTCTTTTTCTTCCCTAAATGGCCTCTGGCCAAAGCGGAAATCGAGTTTTAAAGTTAAAAAATCTGTTTGATTGCTTTTGCGCTTTCTATTTTATGTTACCCATTTAAAAGGTAATTTATGGATATTAAATAATAATAAAATTTTAAAATAAATAGAAATGAATAAAGTATTTTATGTATTTTCAATATACAAATTATTTTAAAAACAAAACTAATTGGATTGATATTTTAGTATAGGAATTAATGAGACTAATTAAACTTTTGTGCTCTAATAAACTCACTTAAAATTTAATAAAATATTTATATCACGAATTTGTACTTGCTTCTGATTTTCAATTCCATTGAGTAATAAAATGAGAATAAAATTTTTGGAGAACGCGGGAAAAAGGAAAAAAAATATTAAAATTTTTTTTCCATTAAAAAAATTAATGTCTTTTTCTCTACCTTCACTTATCTGATTTCTATGAATTTACTTTTATTTCCTATCACTAAGTTCAACCCACTCATCTCAAAACGAAACAATAAATAATAGAGAGGAGCACTCTTGCGTAGTTTTTTTTTTTTGAGAGAAAAGCCTTAAATTAAAGGCTTAAAAACCCTCAATCCTAACAAAAAAAATCATTCCCCGA